>VZRJ01013855.1:789639-1074643 GCA_013397565.1 Ptilonorhynchus violaceus
GCTCCCGCCGGCCCCCAGACGCTCCCGGCCCCGGCGGAGGCGCCCGCCAGAAGGGCGGCCCGCTGGCAGCCCCCGTAAAGATGGCTGGGGATGGGAAGGGAGTTAATGTGCTTGTTCCACTCACCTGTACGGGGAAACAATGGAGCCGTGCAGGAGCGATGGCCATAAACTAAAACACAAGAAGTTTCACCTCAACGTGACGAACTTCTTCACGCTGAGGGTGGCACAGCACCGGCAGCGCTGCCCAGGGAGGTCATGGAGTCTCCCTCTCTGGAGACATTCCAAACCCACCTGGATGCGTTCCTGTGTCTCCTGCTCCGGGTGACTCTGTCTTGGCGGGTAGGTTGGACAAGGTGATCTCCAGCGGTCCCTTCCAACCCTAAAAATTCTGGGATTCTGTGAAACCAGTTTACCCTGTCAAAGTTTTGTCCTGAAACATGTGCCAGCGGGGTGGATTCTCTCTGTGGCTTCCTCAGCAGTGGTGTGTATACCGATGCTGTCTCCACAGATTACTGGCTATCCTGAAGGATTTTATGAACCCTCAGGTAACCACCTCTGTGAGTTTGCCTGGGAAACATCCACGTGGGTGACGTGTTCATCCTCCACCTCCTGTCCCTGATTCACTCCACAAGTGGGAGCATCAGTCCGGGCTGCCAGGAGGGATCAGGAATCTCAGGCACAAGACGATGGAGTTCCTTCTGGTTCACACGCTGTCCTTTGCTCACAAACTCATTGTAACAATTCTCAGCCTTTAAGGCAGCAGTCACAGCCACCAAGGTGACACAGCACAGGTGCCATGTCTCTGGGCAGGGGATGTGTTTTTGGCCAGGACAGCCAGCTCCATGCCACACCAACTGACAGTCAGTCCCAGCCCCCTGTCACTCAAACATGTACTTTATTCCTTCCTGAATTTTCAGATTCTCCCGGCCTTCATACTTCAGGTAAACAGCTCTAACTATACTTGACATTCTTCATTTCTGGCTTTAATCAGACTGAGACACACTCCAGGTATTTAAAAAGAGTAAAAATTATAGGACATGAAGTGGCTTTGCCAGAGACCAGACAAATGCCCACAAAACAGACTAAGCCTGGAAGAGCACAGACCTTCCTCTTTGCTCACTTCCAAGGCTTCGGGCAGGGGTACTGGGTGGGAGCTCATGGGGAGAACAAGGGGCACCTATAGACAGCTGCAGACAACTCATTCTCTCAGTCTTGCTCTGTGGGAAACACATGAGCCTCTGGGCTGGAAAAAATATCATTGCTTCTAGAGCTGGTGCAAAGTCACCTCCTTTCCTTTGTTGTTAAGGTTGGTGACTCAGATGCAAAAAAGGGCAATACTTGATTCAGAAAACAGAAATTTCAAAAAAATCTATTGACACTGGATGGTCATTTTAAGCATTTCTGTCCTTGAGGTCTGTTACATGGCTGTTTCTGTCTTGCAAGGGAGTGGTTTCACTAAGCCAGAAGGTCCCTTTACCTCAGAAAAATCAATTTTGATGACACTGAAAGAAATCTGAGCAGTAAAAGGGGAGAAACAAAAAAGGAGGGAAAAACGTTCTATGGAAAGGACAAGATGAGAAATGAAAGTGCTGAAACATAAATTAGTATATTCTCATGGGTTATGCAAACCATCTGGCTTTAAAAGCTAGTAGTGGGAACAAGGAAAAAGGTCATCAGAATTAGCAGAGAACTGCAAAACAACTGAAGGTAAGAAAGGAGCAAATGGCACAGCGAGAGAACAAGTTGTACATCAAAATACAAAATAGCAATGATATTACTGGAAGTCAGTGCAGCTCTGCAAGGAATGATTTGCATAGCTCCTGTGAATTTATGATCAAATACTATGCAGATTTTAAAAGGAAATTAAAATTCTCATAGCCACTCCGTGCAGAGGATTAGCAACATAACAGTTGTTCAAAAGCATTTGAAACAATGTGGAAAATCAGGAGAGCAAGGACGTTCATCGAAGAGAGGAAGAAATCCTTGAATACACAAATGTGGTAAAGACAGGAGTCAGGTGTCAAGGAAAGAGTCAGTTGTAGGTGAATTAGGCATTTGGAGATAACTCAAGTAGCAATTCTCAGGACTGGAAAGTGCAAGGCATCCCCTACCTGGCTGTATTTTAGTTTTATAGTAGGCTTCACCTAACAAAGATACACAGATCTGTCTTAAAGCCCCAGGAGCAAACAGATTGAAGTAATTTGTATTAGGTATAATGAATTTTGTTAATGAAGTGTAAAAACTGCAAGACTTGAGTCTGTGTGCAAATTGGATGAAAAACAGTATCACAGTGTAAATAACATGTCACATGCAGGTTACTTGCTGGTTCACAGTCATTTTATCAAGACATTTCTCGGTGCCAAGGTTTTCAATAGTTTGGGTAATAAATTCAGCATCCATGTTTAGGTCTGCCAACCTTGTGAGGCTGTTTTGACTGTGGTTTTTCTTATCATGTTTTCGATAAGTTTTTGAACTGTGGAAAAAGAAATCCTAAAGTGTGCAAGCCATTTGTGAAAATTACTAGAAATACTAGAAAAACTACTCCGTTCCTGAAGTCAGGGAGGTTGTGGGGCTCAAACAGAACTGTAGGAGTTGATAGTTTTGAAAAAAGGGGTATCAGCAAATTATTTCTGTAAGGGTATATTTAAATGTTTTTGGTAAGGGATTCTAAAGATATTGAATGGTGGCTGAGAGGGTAGAATATCAGCTCTCCCTTGCTAATGTGTCTGAAGGTGAATGTGAGGCTTCATGAAAGAATGACATTGGAAATTACAGAACTGAAAATTTCAGCACAGTGAATAACACTGAAGTTTAGCACGTCCTTAATTGCTGGAGCTAAGTCTTTTTATGATGCCCATTTAGATGTGAAAAACATGTCAGGCAAAGTAAAAGAAGAGCTGGATAATCTATATGATTTTATGCATATGAAAGATTTACATCCTTATCCATGGTAACCACAGCTGAACAGGAGTTTTTCAAGGGAACACTTTTCTGTTTGAAAATGCTGTGTTATCTGACTAAGGCTTTTCATGAGAAATATAGATGTTTTAATTCAAAATCCACTAGTAAGGGCTAGAAAAAAGATCCAGAAAGGGCCAGAAATTATTTCAGGATGGCTAATTAGCCCAGTAGCCAGGACACCTGCATGGCCCAAAATTTTAAAGGTTCAAATTTTTGCTCTGGTTGATCCAAAGACATGAATTAACCACTGGATATTTAGGTCAGCCCCTCCCTCAATTTCACTGGACTGTTCAAGATTATGTTAAAAGCAAACAGCCCTGCTAGAAAAGACCCTGGCAGGCAGTAGTTTAGCACGGAAGAGGCAGGAAGGTGAATATAGGATTTATTTTGTTGATTTAATACTGTTTAGAATGAAATATTAGGAGTAGTGAATTAATAAGCTGGGAATTGAGTTAATGGTACAATGTTTTAGAGATGTAAGAACAAAAAGTGACAGAATTACAGGAACCAAAAATTGGGTAGGTGTAAAAAAGAAGATAAACAGAGGACTCAGTTAAAGTAGAACATTGCCAGAGAATAATTTAGGCATAAATATACACAAAGGGAAAATACTCTTAATACTTACAAACTTATAAGTAATTGCAATAGGAATAAAATGTTGTAAACAGGATTTAAATAATACGGGATAGTCAGAGACTAAGTATGAGAACTTACAACACAGAGGTAACATCTGAGTTTTACTGTGTACTTAGTTACTGAAGTTGTGTTTGAAAGCCTTCGCAGGTCTGTTTTTTAATCACAAATGGGAATTATATTTATAAGCACAGGTACACCTGTGTGATTGTAGAAATTGTATCTGTATGTTTGTACAGGATAGAAGTGCATGTTTCATCTAAGGATCACAGAGCTATTCGTCAGCTTATCCAAGTAGAAAGAAGTTCCTGAACAAAAGGTCAGTTCCAGCTATGCTAAATACATTCTACCTGCACAGACAAACAAGCCCTTAGAGAAAAAAAGAAGCATTAAAATTACCTTCTTCATTTTCTTTTTTTCCTCTCATCCCCCTGTCCCCTTCATCCCCCCCTCCCCAAATCAAGACTTTTGAGCACATTAATTGCAGATCATTTGTCCTGCTAATGGGCCCAAAGTCCACAGGGAACAATACCTATCAGGCAGTTTATCTCAGATTCAGTAACCTAGATATCTTGGCAGAGCTTAAGATGTACTGGGGGGTTAGGGGTGAAAGAAGAGAGAAAGAGATAGAGAGGCTTGTGCTATATCCCTGTCCAGAGAAGACAGAATTTCTACTATTTTATTATTTACATTTTCTGGCTCAAGAGAACATATGTAAAATATTTAAAGCTTGTAGATGTATCTACAGACACAAAGGAAGATTTTGCAGGCTCTGATGCACACATGACCTTCACTATGCTTTTCTGAGGGCAGAAAGAGCTGCTTGAGCAGCAGTAAGCAGCCTGCACCTCGTGTGTGATTTGAGGACTTCCTTCACAAGAGACTGTAAAAAATGAGGCCAGAAAAATCATCTCTAGAGCCACCTCTTGGAGAACCACGGTTACAAGAGGAGCAGCACTGATTGCCACTTTGCAGGTTGTTGGTGTGAGCAGTCATAAACTCCACTTCTGCAGCTGCCAAGCACTGGACACTCCTCAGGGTGATCTTTAAGAGACACTCGAACAGTGACTGCAGAACTGTTCACACATTCATGACCTGGCATATTTTAGTTATATATTTTTTCACTGTTGTTGATGGAAAGTTTAAAGTCATAAGACTTGTATTCAGGTTATGTGAGGGGGGTATTGCAACTATTGCAGAGGCTGTAATAGCCCTTGGTATTAAAAACTATCAGGAAAGTTAACAGAATTTTGCACTATGCACTTAACAAGTAGCTTTTTTTACTCATGTATGTTGAAAAAGTACATGTGTGGTTATATAGCTCTGTGTATTTGATCCTTTAAACAAGAGAAAATGTCTAACTTATTCCATGTACACATTTTTTAAAATCTAGAATTAAAATAGTTAATATTTGAAAGCAATTAAGAAGGAAGGACTTTACTCTGCAATAGTGATAAGCAATATGTCTAAAAAGCCATCCAGTGCCTGAGACAGTAAGAGTGTTTAAAGGATAAGAAGCTCTGCAAAAGCTTGGATTACTGAGAGCTAAAGTCATACCACTCTCTCCATAGCAGTACAAATACTCACTTAAATTTCAATTTAGTGGTTGTATTCTGCATTCTGGGACAAAGTTTTTGGACAAAGGAATAGAAAACTCTTAAAGGCAAAAATCTTTAACTGCTGTGAAAAGGTGTAGCCCCAGGTCATATCAGCAGTGGTTGTGGTCTTTCTTTTTCAACTGCTGAATATTTCATAGTATAACTAAAAGTAGTTGAAGGGATTTTAACATTAATTATAAAAATTACTGATTTTCAGTACTCTTCATTTCATGTCTATAAAACTAGAAGAGCCTTTAAAATTTTAAATTAATGCATACTGAATTCAGTTTAGCATGAAAATAAATATTTGCAGGGTCTAGAAGACATCAGACTGCTAGATGTAAGAGTGTGGTACAATTAACTTTACCAGTATCACAGCAATTCAGTTGTATCTAAGAATGATGTTTTAAATGTCTGGCTGTTCTCAGCTATTTTAAAGCCTTTTTTCTTGTTTCCAAAGTTGTATTAGAAAGTGTCTTTACTCTGGTGCACACTAAAAGTTTTACTCTAGATATTTCAGCATCACTGAGGAACAGGAGTTCAATAGAGAGCCAGAAGGAAAAATCCTAAAGAACTGTGCAACTGCATGACTGATAGAGTTTAAAAAAGGAAAAGAAAAAAAAAAGTAGGTTGAGTTTAGTTATGACTGCTAAGCTGTGAGCCAGTCTTTTATTCCCTGTGCTGTAACTGAATGATAATGGTTTTTATATGTTGCTGGAAAGGAGCCTGAAGTGGAATGTTCAAGGCCTAAGAGATGAAATGCAGCTAGAGAAAATTACCAGGGAGAATAGCAGGAGATGTGACTTACATTAACTGAAGACCTAAACATCTCTGTATAGGAGTGCTCAGGGCAGCGTGTTTTGAGCTGACTTCTAAGGCTGTAGGAACCCTTGGTACCAGACAAGCAACTTTGGTGTGCATGTGTGAGGAAAATTTCCATAATCTCTCCTGCTGGTTTGCTAGGGATGCTGGAGAGAGCAGCTTCTGCTAATGTAGGCATTTGCAGGTCTGGATTGAACCCAGAGTAATTTCAGATTCATTTTAAATTCTAGCTGACTTGTTCAAATACCACTTACGGTGATATCTACAGGAAACAGGGTGCTGAAGCTGTGTTTGGTGTAAAACTGTTAGAAGAGAAGGCAAAGGTGGAATGAAGCAAGAAAAAAATGTGTGGATGCCCAGAACCTGTGAAGAACAGACCCCTGGTGTCTGAAGACAGGGATACAGTGACTGATGAATCCAACTCTGAGGCAATTCTGGCATCTTTATATCTAGTACAAAGCTATAAAAGGGAATCTGGGCTTCACTGAGAGAGGGATGGCCTCTGTGAGAACAAGCACAGGTGACTGATGTGCTCTAGAGATGGTCCCTTTTGACTGAGAAAGGCTCGATTTCTTGCTAATACCCAACATTATCTCAGTTCAACTCGGAGGTTGAACTGTGACTTGCCTGTTTTGTAGTCACTGGAGACAGATTTCAAAACCAAAACCACCTGAATTCCTACTGATTTCCATGGGCATTTAGAGTTCTCAGCACAGCTGAAAAACTTGCTGTCGAGCACACCCTGATGGGATGTCCAGGTGAAAGGATTAGACATTTGTAAATGTGTTTTGAGAATGGTTTCTTGTTCTTCAAAAACCATCATGAAACCCTTAGGTGGGCAATGAATAATTAGATTTGGTTACCATTGATAAAAATTGATTTGAAATGTCACTAGGGAGCCAATTTTTTTAATTAATTAGGTGCTTTTAATGGGAGGGAGTTCAGAAACAGTTTAAAAATTCTATTTTCATCCTTCCTTGCTAATCTGTAAGACTTGATGCTTGGTGAATGGATTTTACAACCAGTAACTAATCCCCTGAGATACCCACTCCCCTTGTGCTCAATTAAAGGAGGAATGAGATTACTGCACTTTGTCATTCTGAAAAGAATGGGCCTGTAGTTGATTAAAGCTGCTGGGGAGGCTCTGGTTACGTGTCCCTCACTCGCTGTGCCTGACTGGGGAACCTGCAGCCTGGTTCAAGTGCTGGGCACCCACAGCTGGAGACAAGTGCCCTGAGGCAAGAAGTGTTACAATCTGATATACAGAGTTCCCAAAATTCAGAGAAATTTTTTACCTTAGTCTCACTGTGAATTTGTAAGATGGTGATAAGTAAACCTAGAGGGAGCTGGAAAGAGACAGGAATCACTGTGAAACTCTGGGACTGCAGAGTAGTGCCATAGTAATGCCATTGCAGAAGGAGCTGGGTAGGAACAGCATGCAGCAGACTCTGTGGAGCTGTGTGGTGAACCATGAAGGCAAAAAGCACTGACTATTTGCTGTGTCCTCAACACCAAGTGGTTTGCATGATCCATAGAGCAGGGAGCAGTTTGTGTGGAATAAGTAACTTCTCTTAATGTGGTTAAAGATATCGTGTCATTTGACACGTAATCACAGGAGAGATTAAAGCTGTGCACATCTTCATTTTGATATCAGTTGACTTTTGAGTGCCTGACTTTTCAGCTCTAATAATGTTCTTAAACCATGTTTTTATGTGTTTCAAGGAGTTACACAATATCTAAGGTTGGAAAAGACCTCCAAGATCATTGAATCCAACCATTAATCCAGCACCAATGTGTTGGCCACTAAACCATATCCCATATCCACATCTTTGAGTGCTTTTCAGGGACAGTGATTTCATCACTTCCCTGGGCAGCCTATTTTAACGTTTGACCACCCTTTCAGTGAAGAAATTGATCTTCATATCCAATCTAAAGCTCTCCTGGCACAGCTTGAGGCCATTTCCTCTCATCCTGAACACATGATGCACAAAGGGCAGTTTCTTGCACTTTCCAGCCCCTTGCTGTGGTGGTGAGAAGAAGTGTGGGACAGCAAACTGTCAAAAAGCCACCTGTGCTCCTCTCTATTATTTTCTCCAGCATCTCTCTCTCACTTTGGCTGCCTGTTGCTGAAGACAATCTGCTTTGGAGGTAAGCTCATCCTCTATGTTCTATCCAGGAAATGTTGTCCTGCTTACTGTAAAACACAGAAACAAACCTGGTGGTGGCCCAGAGGTTGGAATATTTGCTATAGCTGTTGTGTGAATATAAACTTGGAGTATCATTGAGGATATTTTCATCCTGGTACACTGAGACAAAATCTAGAATTGAACAAAATGTTAGATAGCAACTCAGAATGGAGCAAGAGCAACTGAGCTCAAATTCTTTTCACTGCAGTTTTACACCTTAATGCTTATTGACACGGGTTATTTTGAATAGCAAAATATCAACAAAAAATAAACTAAGCACATGATTTCCAGTATAAAATATTGCAAAGTCTTGCTCAAGGCATTCTGATATCTCAGAGTACAAGACTGCTGGGGCCACTGCCTATGATGTGTTTCTTTTAAAGGAAGGTCACTTTAGGAGGGTATGCTGTGATCAGAAAAAAAATGATAGGGCAAGTTCATGGTAATGACAGCTGGGGAGAGGAACATTGTTTGGACTACACTGAAATTACATTACATGTCTGCAAGTACAAGATTACATTGAGAACAATCATAGGTTTTGGCGAAACTATTAAAAGTTGAATAATAGAAGAGACAATGCTCTTTTTCTGTTCTGAATCACTACTCTAAAAGCCTTCCTGTTGCTCTCTGTTGTAGCTCAGAGTGTTCCAATGGAGCATCAAAAACCAAACAAAAACACCTACTTTACTTCTCAAAGGAATCTCCCTCCTAGGCTGAGCATTTCCCATGAACTTTTCTGCTCTGTATAATAGAGCTTCTACAGTATACGATGAAGAGAGTTGGTTCACACAGAGAGATGAACAAAGTTCTTGCTCTGAGGTGTGTGACAGATATTTAATATTCTATCATTTCATCTCCTATATCGCCAATGAAAAATGGAATATCATGGTGAAAAAGTGGTAAAGGCGCAAAATTCTACTGGCAAGGATTACATTAAACACAATTAAAAAAATTACTAAGACAAAAATAAACTTGTAACTGGCATTTTCTTTCATTAGCAGATGAATAAAATTAGATATAAAAGAGCTGTGCTAAACTGGAACTGCAACATGACGGTTGAGAGCCAAGAGGACGAAGATGGTTTTTGCAATAGGTTTGTGCAAAAAGAATTCTTTCCTTCCTCCTCACTATAATTTCAGAAAAAAAAAAACAAACCAAAAAAAAACCCCCAAAAACCTGTTTCCATATATAATTTTTTTCCACAAAGTCAGTGTATTTGCAGAGCCAAAAGCATCACACCTGTTCAGATGTGCTAATTGCCCAGGAGAGTCTCTCATCAGATAGCACAGAGTGCTTTCTAATATTAGATCACACTGAAACAGGCCTGCTTTTAAGCATTCAATCAATGCATCATGATCCGCTGATAAATTAAAAACTGCAGGATAGATTCCCTGATCTCTGTGTGCTGCTCAGGCAGTTTGAGGCTCTGTGATCTCAACTGGGAAGATAAGAATCCCCCCGAGGCTGGCTGACCTGTGATGGATGGCTTAGGAGCCAAATTTTGCTGTCAGTTCCAGTGTAGATCAAATCAGGGAACCAGGAGGTTGTAATCAGATCCCTTGGTAAGTTCTGTTGCATCAAACAGTTCTCATTTACATTCTTCGAGTCCTACTACAACTTTAACTTTTTTCATTCTGGCAATAGGAGACATCTGCAAAAGGAAAAAAGTCTGATAAACACTAGAAACTGGTAAACCCAGCTTTAACTTCTTTGATTTAAAAATCAGGTTCTTGGGACTCCATGCAGTGTCCATCTCACACATGTTTGCTACTGTCCTTGAGTTTGAATATAGGTTGTTGTGGTCATTGCACATTCCCCAGCAGCTCTTGTAGACAAGGCAAACTCATCTGCTGAGCCCAGTGACCAGCTCAGGCACTTGATAGAAACAGCTTTCACTGACAGAGATGTGTTTTACACATCATGGGGGGACAGCCCCAGGAAAACAGCCATCCTGAAGGTCAAGAGAGCTGCCCATCAGAGGGAATCTGGGGACAGCAGATGAGAGAAAGGTAGCTATTTCTGTCAGGAAGGTTCAACCCCTTTAATAAAGGACAGTTTTTGATTACAGGACAAACCTTAGAGTTTCTCCTTGTGCAAAACTGAGAAAATACTGAGAATAAAAGCCTTTTCTTTACACTGTGTATTAGTACTGTCCAGCCATAGAGGATGGTGTAAGAAAGGACACAGCTTTTGGCATTGTGATCAGTAAAATGAGCCTATCCAGTCAGGAGCTTTTCCTTCAATGGAGCTGTGGGAGAACTTCAGTCACACTGTCCCTAAATAGCTGGAACTAGAGCAGGAAGTAGAGTCACTTTCTGGGTTTGTTTTGTTTTGTTTCCAAGTACTCTCCTGGACTGGTCTAATTGAATTCGTAGGCTCTTACAGATGCTGTATTTTTCCTTTAGATGCTGTTCTGAGAAAATAAAGTTGGAAACACTTGCCTATTTTTGATAATCATAGCAAAATTTCAGAAAGGTCTGTGCATGAAGCCTGAATTTCTCACTATGAAGCTGTGCTCAGGTACTATTTTAGGCAATGGGTAAGTAAGGATGGCTACAGTAGGAAACAAGGGGAAAAAAAGCAAAATCAATATTCTTTATTCAGATGAAAGTTGAGCTAACACAAACAGTTCATCTAGGGGTTTAATAATTACCCCAAAAGACAGGAAGCACATGTCATTGCACATTGCAAAGAACTCAAAAGGAGGCTGGGCTGGCTCCATCCTAAATGACCTTTGTTGTGGGCTTCTGGACACACAGGACTCATGTACCTTTCCAGCAAGTACTGCTAAGATATACCTGCTTAAAATGTAAGGCTTTACAGCAAAGCATCTGCTACTGCAGCATAATAAAAATGTATTAACCCAAGACAAGGATTTATTATAGGTGTAGTAAGATGGTAATTGAACAGAAGAGGGAACTAGATTAGGCTGAAAAGTAATTACTAATGATGTTTTGGAACAGTATCTTATTTAATATTTTCATTAATGGCAGCACAAAAAGTAAGCATAAACTAATGACATTTGAACATATATTTGAAACTGGGACAAGTTGACAGAATATATAAAAAAATACTAGAATTTTACATAGGAAGACTCTAGTAAAGTGAAGTCTGAAGTAATGTAAGCACCATGAAATGAGTAATTGTTGAGTCACATGTTGGAGAACAAGGTTATTTTGCTAAGAACAAGGTGGTCCTCTGGTTAAAAAGAATGATAAAAGAGAAGGCCGGTAACAGCTTCTACTTCCTAGAGTAATGAGCAGTAAGAAAATAACAGTAACAGAACTCCTACTGCCACACTGTTTTCAAAAAATGCTGACAGATACAACAGAGAGTGTATTTCCACTGCTAAAGTTTCCTCAGTGCTGCACCATGTAATTTCTGCAGCTTTGCTAGAACCATGATGTGGAACTGGAGAGAGACAAAGGACTCTCTCTGATTAAAGACTGAGAACACATCTGTGCTGAACACCCTAACCCCAATGTGAAAACACCCCAATGGTTGCTGAGTAAATGAAAGCTAAAACTACCTCACTGTTTGAAGCCTGGGGCTGTGCCTTGGGTCATGCTCAGACAAGCAGCCACACAGCTACAGACCCCAGGACCAAGAATTCTTATCCAAAGCAGATATAGGCAAGATCTGCGCCTATATACAAAGGCTTCATGAACCTGAAGAACTGCTGGCCCCCGTGGAAAGTTCTGCAGCTGTTCCTGAAAGCTGCCCCTGGCCAGCTACTTGTCAAGGTGCCAGTACTAAGCCATGCTCTTCTCTTGGAAATGGGCAGCTGCCACCACACGGGCTCCTGGCACAGGCACGGCTGGACACTGCAATGGTCTTGGTTTGCAAGACTTTGGAGCAGATCAGCAAAGAATATAAGTTCACTACCTTGTGTCATGGTTTCACATTGCAGTCATTATCAGAAGTGTCCTTCACTAAGTGTATTTCAAGTGAGGTGAAAGATTTGATCAAAATTAGTCTCTCCGATTTCCTTCTGTAAATCAGAATCCTTCAAAGCACTTGAGAGCAGCAGCACATGCGAATTTAAACGTAAAGAGAGTTGCAGCTCTCATGGAGTAAACAGCAGGTGCAAGGTGGACTTTTTTAACCTCCATGGCAAATCTGAAGGTTTGTGTGCTTGGATCCATACCTGAAGACATTTATTTGCTAAGGAAGAAGCCTGAGAGTTTCTCCTGGTTTTTGACTTAACTCACAAGCTAAAGCTGTGATAGATGGCAGATGCTGGGCTTGGTTTCCCAGCCAGACAACAAAGCAAATGAACATTGCCATCACAACAAAGGCCCAAGTCCTTACAAACGCTGACTGCTGAAAATAGTTTGAAGCTATTGCTTTCTTCAGTATTGTTTATCCTGAATGCATATGCACAAAGGGAAGAGCTCCAGACATGCTACTTATGGTTACAACTGTGACCAGAACATTTGTTCTGCAGGTGGCTCTTCATTACCAGCACCTGCCAATGCCAGGTGCTCAAAGGAGTGTCATAAAATGGCATTTTCGTGCTCATTTTCCAAGCAATTTTATTAATCAAAGTCAGGTTCAACTTTTTGAAAAAGTTGAATAGATCTCAAAGCGTCTGTCTTAAGATTATGGGAAGTTTTCAAACATATCCAAAGAACACCTCTTCACCAACAGAGCTTTCGATTATTAAGATGAAGCAAATCTGGTTTACAAGTTTACAAAAGATAACAGCTTAAAAAATATCCTATTTATTTATATCTTCCTAATTATTTATTTATATCTTCCTATTTATTTTTACCTTCCACAGAAGGAAAATGTAGATCTAAAATTCTGCAAGATTTGCAATGAGAACAGCAAGTAAAAACCTAGGACTTCTTTGCTATTCTCGTGAAATTTGCCACAAAGGCCTAAGGAGAAAGCCCCGACAGACCTTAGCACAAGGAACCCCAAGAACATCATTATTTGTGTTGCAGAGACAGTATTTTTCCATGTCAGAGCAGTTTAGTAAAGCTGGACTAGAAATTGAGCTGAAATCTGTACACCAGATGCAAGACTAAGAGAAAATTATTTCAACACTCTTGAGAACCACTTGAGTACCACCCACCAGGAGGAAAAAGGTTTATCTTTAAATTTTTTACCTTTCCTAGCAGTATCACCTGAGTTCTTCAAAAGAAATCCGCATATTTCTGTTGATGGAATGACCTTTATTTCTTTCAGGCACAGGGATATTGCATCTGTACATGAATTCCACAAAAACTAAAAAAAGCAAAATTATACACTGAGGAAAAACAAGGCAGTAAATTAGAATTCTTTTCTAATCTAATGATATGAGCAAATACTGAGAGACTGAGAAGCAGAAAAAAGAAACTTATTTACATATTCATTGAGTAATTTGTATAATCAGAAGATTTAAAAGGTCATCACCGGAACACCTGCCTGTTAACAGATGTAGAAGAATGAAGGCCAAAGAACACAGTTTTTATAAAGATGTTGATAGATAAACAGTTGGCAGATCTGCAGCTACCTGCTGGGACAGCATTAGTTCTTTTGGTCAGGCCACTGTTGTGGATGAGGTCAATCTGGAAGTCATGAATCCATGCACATTCTGACTGTCCTGTTGCAAAGCTTGCCAGTTGTTTATTAAGAACTTCATTGCTTTTAAATATCAACATTCCGGCTAAATCAGCTTTTATCCAGTAGGGAAGTTTTATGCACCAAGGTCAAGTATGGGTCTGATGTAAAGCAGGATGAAGGTAGTTCCATTACACTTGACAGAGCAGATATTTGAAAAAAATCTTAGTCTCTTACCAGAGAAAGAAATCCAGCACAGTAGATGCTTGTTTGGACAGATGGGGGGTACAGCTCTCTGCACAAATATTAATCAAGAATGAAGAGTCTGTTTTAATTCGCCAAATTGGTTAATTTCTATGTCAGTGCCACTCAGTAACATCAGAGACTCAAGTAGCCATTTGCACAGGCCCACCCTGAGAATCACTTCACTTAATTGTAGATAACCAAGTGTTACATGTGCAGGTCTAAGCTGCTCATCAAATGCAACTCCAGTCTGTGGCTGAACTGTTTTCTAAAGATTCCTATTAAGTCTCCTAAAACAGACAAAAACTAAAGCATTAGGAGCTGTGGTTCTGGCTGAGTCAAATTTTTTGACAGTAGCTGGTATGGGGCTGTATTTTGGGTTTGTGCTGGTAACATAGGGATGTTTTAGCTATTGCTGAGCAGGGCTTACAAAGCATCGTGGCCTCTCTGCTTCTCATCCCACCCCAAAGGATGCTGGAAGTGCACCAGGAGCTGGGAGGGGACAGAACTGCGACAGGGGACCCCAAGTGACCAAAGGGATGTCCCACAGCCTGTGACAGCACGCTCAGCAATAAACTGGGGGGAAAAGACTGGGGGGGGGGGATTGCTGCTCAGGGTTTTATTTCCCTCTTTTTTCCTCTTTTCCTTACAATTAAAAAAAATACTATTGTTTTTCTCAATTATGAAACTCCTCTCTGACTTTCACCCTTCCAGTCCTGCCTCCATGCCAGGAGGGGTGGGGGCAGTGAGGGAATAGTTATGTGGTGCCTGGCTGCTTGCTGGGCTTAAACCACACCATGAGCTCAGACAGGTAATTTACAGGTTATCTCCATTAAGGCAAAATAACATTGTACAATCAGCGTACTATTAGTCTTATGAGAGCATATGGTTGCATGCAAAAATTAAATAAAGTGGCTTAGATGCCCACATTATCTGCATCATTAGCATTAATTTATAAAAATAGCTATAATTTATAAAAGTAGCTCAATATAAAACAATTTATATATTAATCAAGTCTATGTTTAATAGTTAGGACATTTCCCTTCAGCGTACTGGGTACTGAATCACCTGAATATTTAAGTTATGAGGAAGCTCAGGGGAGAATCTGGTCCAATCCCCAGCTCAAGCAGGACTAACTCCAAAGCTGTGACACGATGGATGGTCAGAGCCCTCCTTGCCAGTCAAGTCCTGCACATGTCCAAGGATGGTTATTCCACAGCTTTCCTGAGCAACCTGTTCCAGTTCCATTTCGAGTTTCATTCTTTTCCATATCCAACAAGAAATCCTCTTGCTGCAAGTTGTTTCTGTTGCCTCATATTGTCCTCATGTGCACCTCTGGGGAAAGTCTTTCCTTTACCCTCATGCAGGCAGGTGCAGGCAGCAAGGAGCTGCCCTTCAGCAGGTGCCTGTGCAGGATTAGTCCATCAGGGGCACATCTTTGTTGGACATCAGGAGATGCCCCTCGGTGTCGGCCGTGGCTCCCAGCTGGAGTTGTCTGTCCGAGGCTGCCGTTTTCACCCCAACACCAACCAGCCCTGGCAGCAGGGCCTGCTCTCAGCAGTGCCACAGTAACCACTGCCAGTCTCACCCCGCAGCAGAGGTGTTCTTCAACTCGATGGTGCAGCCAGTTTCCCACTCACCTTCTAAGTCTACCCATCCATCCCATCTCTCTCCAGTTTGGCTGTAAGGATATTGTATAAGCCTGTGCAAAAGTCTTTCATAAGGACAGGAAACAGGACCTTCTCTGCTTTCTCTTCTACAAAAGAGAGGGAATCAGGCTGGTTAGGCAGAGTTTGCCCTGGCTAAAGCCATGATGGCCATTCCCAATCACCATTTTGTCCCTCACGTGTCTCAAAATAAAGTTCATTTCCATAACCCCTAGGAATATGCTCTAGTCTTCCCAGGGACTGAGGTTACATGCTCCTGAGTCTCAGAATATCTATGATACAATTATTATTTGTTTTACAAAAACAAAGATACAAAAATACTGATTTTACACTCCCCCCAAGATGACATTTTTATACAGAATAACCTCTTTGCAGCCGTTGAAAAATCTTTACTATTACATAATTTCTATACATACTTTTATACATTTTGCTTGCTTTAAATGTACAGAATAACAAAAAACATACTTTAACAACTCTTAAGTTTACAAGATATATATATTAAAAAGCAATACATCTTTCTTCCTTTAATTTGCATGACAAAAGCTTCTGCGTGGTCAAGGATTCAAAAACTCATCCAAAATTTTCAGAGATGATTCATACAGGAATCTGAAAGGGCATAAAACAATGCATAACAGGATTAAAATGCTAAATTGCCAAATCAATCCTCAACTATTTGATTCTCAGAGTACAGCTACCGCATGATTTCTTTGACCAGTTAGTCCATATTAGTTTAAGTGTTCAAAATGCCTTTACAAATTACTTTTGAAATACCTGGACTCTTTTTCTTTCAACTTTTCCATTTTTCTGCTCATCATCTCTGTCTGTAGTATAACCAACAGCAAGCTAGTTTAAATTACTATGTCAATTCAAGCACATTTTCTAATATTTCATCATCTATTTAAAGAACCCACTCTTTTTCTGCACACCATTGTTACTCTTTTGTTCAAACACAGTGAAGTCCTTAACTGCTAATTCATTCTAAGACCACTTTTCATTCTTTTACTTTCTTCCTTTCTCCCTCCCTCTTCAGCCTTTATAATTTCTCTCCTCACCTGTGGCAACTTTTTTCCAAGCCTGAGCTTTCTGTCTTATCCTTATTAGCAGCTGCCTCCTTCAGCTGCCCTCACACTCCTCTTTGTCCTGTTCTGACTCTCATCCCACACTGCTCTCCAAACCATCCAAAGGTCAGCTCTGAAATCTCCACTTGGCAGGCCCTTGCTGTTTTCTGGCATTCCCTGACATGTCACTCACCAAGCCTTCACAGGCACATTCTCACGCAACTTCTTCTAACACTACCCTAAAATATCCTCAGAAGACAAAAATTGGCACTTCCGTCTTCTGTCAAAACATTATTTCACTGTTAACCACTCTAAATGTTATCCTTCACGTTATTTTTGTAAAAGATGGCACAATGCTACTTTGCATAAATTTTATTTTGTTACCGTTTAAGACTAATAAAACAATACATTTGTAATATGGGACCATGTACCTGTGGCACACTGGACAAAAGCCATCAATCAGGATAACTGTGCACTTCCCAAACAGACAAGTTTCAGTCAGTTTTACCAAGTACTGTTCTAGGGAACTTTTAGATGAGTGGCAGAGAAATTATACCCAGAATTATACACCGAAACAATGCAAGAGCCATTATTTACAGATGCAACGAGAGCACAATTAAGAAATTGGGAGCTAGCTAAATGATAATACTAAAGAAATATCTTCAAGCACAGCCATTAGCTAAATTTAAATTCTAATACTCATATATCAAAATGCTAATTAAAGTAAATACACAGTATTAAGTTAAAGTTATTATCCTATAGCACATTTGGTTTTACAGAGCATGGGACATTTTTCTCTGGCCTCCAAATGACTGCATTGACAGTTTTATCCACATTTTTTTGCTAGGCATAAATATTTGCATTTTATAAACTGAACTAATGTGTGTGCCATTCCTCTTGAGGAAATTCTCTCCATATACAGTATGTTGTCCAGAATTTTTAAATGCACTGAACAGCATTTTTAAAATAATAGATCCACAGGGCCATCTGAAACCACTAACTCAACTGAAGAGGGAAGACTAAATAACAATGAAAAGTTTTGCTTCTGAATTAGTGCAACAATTCCTTGTAAAAGGGCAGCACTTTAATTACTACACCAGACAGGTGTTTTACTTCTTTCTTTCATTGCTAATATGGAATAGATTACTCCTAAGTCTAAAGTTAGGACGCTGGCACAGAATGCCAAGTCTCTTGGGAAATTAAAGAATGTCACCATTTCCTGGTATACCTGGGTATTAAATAAAATAATCCCTCAAGGAGTTATTATGAGATAATGCATTCAGAAGCAAAAAATAATAATACTATTAAGTATGAGTTAAAACCTAGTAATGTATTTTAGCAAGCAGCACTGCAGCACTGTGTGTTAGAGAATGGTCTTCAAATTAATGACCAGAGATCTAGCTTGCAGCATACCATAACTAAAATGTGGTGTTTGCTAAGTGGAGTAGGATGACAAAATAGTTTACAAACAACAGGACACATTTCAGACTCTGTATAATCACATTTTAGCTGTACATTAGCACACAAGTACCAGAGCACTACAAATGGCATGTCAGAAGCCACCAGAGGCCCAGGCCCAGCCCAGTCTGACATTCTGTCTTAGCTGTGAAACTGCTAACAGGCCTTACTTCATCATGCAAAACCTGATCACTGCAGAACTTCCTCAAAACCTCCTTCCAGCATCAATTACTTTACCCTTTTGGAGAGAAAAAATCCCCAACATAGCTGTACAAATACGAATTCTCCCAAATTCTGCAAAACTGTGTGACAGCTTCTGAACTTTGTTATCATATTGCAATTCTGATTCTTATAAAAAATTCTTCCCATTATCATGTTCATATTCCTAACCCTTGAATTTTGTCTGCAACTATCTCCTGGGTTTGTATTATACAAAGGTAGCCACTCATATATCACAAAATTAAAACACTGTGTAGCATCTTATGCTCTTCATCTGCCCCAACATGTAGGTTGATTTGTCCCAGTTCACTGGGCAGAGACAATCATATAGATTCATAAAGCAATTATCTGTGTTCTCACTGAAATTTATAGTCAGTAGTGCTCTCAAGTGGCAGCAATTACTCACTTTAATGCGCCTATTTATTTAATCATGTTAAGATTCACTTTAATTTCTCAGCATTTTCTGCTGTCTTGATTAAAAGAAGTGCAACCTGAAACATGATACCCTGATGCTCACCCTTCTTTTCCAGATAATTATTATTATTGTTAACGTGCCTCAGGCCAGGGATCCACCAGAAGAGCACACTGGGGAAGTGTGCTTAGATTGGGAGAACCATGCAAGAAACCGTTGAGTAAATGAAGTCGGGTTTTTTGGTTTTGTTTTTTTATTTTAAAGTCTGTCTACTCTACATCCATGGTTTGACTGAAAAGTAACGATCATCAATTTGAAGAATGAAAGACTGCAAGGGCCTCTGCATGTTTAGGCCACTGTGGTGCATTACTGACTTACTCAGTAATTCTGGATTAATGTGAATAACCCTAGTCTGTCTTCTTCACATTCTGTATTTGTGCTTATAACATCTCCTTTGCACACTTTTTGATGCCATGGGCAGTTCAATAACTAGGCAGAAATCAAATGTTCATAAATTTTAAGACTTAAGCAAGTTTGAGACACTTAAGGCTAAATCATTCATTATGATTCTCGATCTTAGGTCTGAAATAAATGATTGAAGGTACAATGCAGCCAATCACTTTCAAAAAACTTGTAACAAAAAATACACCAGATATGACACTTGAAATCCTCCCCCCACCCAAAAAAGAGCAAAATAAAATCACCTGTGGAAAGGTCTCAAAGTCATTGTTATATTCAGTTACATTTCTACTATCTGCATTGGTTTGTATTCATATGCCTAATGCCAAAGTGTGGGAGAAAAATGTTCCAGTAATAACAAATAGTAACGAGACTCTTTGCTTTGTTCTACACCTGCTGCAAACAGACCTGAATTTCTGAACTGAATCTTGCAATATACAGGATCAAGTGATAGCACATTCAAATTAAATGAAAAAAACCCCAAGCTAAATATGCAAAGATTGCAATCACAGCAGACATAAGGGCAGGAAATTTAATACTGTGCTGGGCTCAATACCTCACCCTTTCCCCCCCCACTATTTTAAACCTTGCAATCAATCATTCAGAACCCTCTAACAGTATTATGTAAGTACAGAACAGAGCCAATTATTGCAGAAAGGGGATAGGAGAGTTTAGTGTTCATTTCCCAGAGCACATTTACCTTTCAGTGCTGCTGGATTCTCCGGTGGCAGCATCCTTGCATGTTATCAGTCTCCTCTGAATGGCAGGTGCAATATCCTTTAGGAGTGAAGTTTTGTGCTTACCTATTTGAAATAAAATTAGTTGAAATGCTGGACAAAAATAATAAATTATCAAGAAAACAACCCCACCCTTCCATACTTTAATAGAATAACTTCAAACATAAAAGATTGCTTAATGGAAGATTAGATATTAAATTGGATTTTCACTGTCCTGGATTAACTACTGTGTATTTCAATGTACATAAAAAGAAAGAAGGAAAAAGGACAAAAATGTTTTGACTGACCTTTAATTATCATCACAATGCAGACAGTAGCTGTTAGACTAAAAATTCCTTCAATTTCTTCAGAGAGAATGCACTCCATTAATTCATTTAAAATTGACCTAAGGAAAAAATACAGCAAAAGTATGTTATAAAACATATTTCTCTCAAAATAGAACAGAAGAGAACATGTTTTTAATTATGCTACACTGCCACCATAGCTTCAAAGATGCCATGCAGGACAAGGCAGTGGTGATTGGGTAACTGAAGACTATGTGCTGCCTCTGGAACTGAGAATGTCCAAGTAACTACTCTGGGAAACTACTTGGGAAGAAAATAAAAAAGTTTGCAAACAGAAAAAGTAGCTGTTAAGAGAAATGAACAGCTTGTGGTATATTTTAGGAAAGTCTACATGAAAAAACTACTGGTTCTACTGGAATTTAACTCGGAATTTGTACTGAAATTTCTAATTTGAATTTCTAGTAAAGTTTGAAAAAATATGTTCTATGACTCCATTGGTTTGTTAGTACCTACTTATGCTTAATTAACATTTTGACCTTATATGTGTTTCTCATAAACATTAAAATAGATTGTTTTCCAATTACAACCCAGTGAAGATCATTTATAACTAAACATAGACCTGAAACACTTCCAAAAACATTTCAGTTATTGAAACTATGGACAGAATAACAGAACCATGACAACAGCTCATTGTAAAATACTAACTCAACATATATCTCAAGAGATTTTGTGGCTTTTAGCAAGAGATGAAAGTATTACCAGGAAACTCTAGTGGTGTTTTGGGATATATGTCAAATTAAGGAAATGAAACAAGGAAGTCACAGATGGGCCTTAGCAACCAAACTAAACTGCAAGAGGGAATAAGTCAATACTACAGAATGGAAACACCAACTGGTCATTAGTGTTTATGGTAAAATCCCCAAACTTAACTAAGAAGCAATTCTCAAAACCAGAGAAAAAATAAAAGAATGAGAGGGATAAAACAGGAGATGGACGAGATCCCTAATCCTCATACTCCTCAGAGCACGAAGCTAAATGCTCTGTAAAGAACAAAAAGGGAGACTGAGAGCAGCAATGTTACAATAACTTTCCCTAATATATTTCAAAATACCTCTAGCAATATTATCTATTATGAAAACTGAACATCATAAATAGCCAGTTCTGACTTCAATTGTTCTTCAGGCTTTTACTGTGCTAAGATATCAAAATGAAATATACAGTTAAGAACCAATGCAGCAAAAAAGCTTTGCAGAACCTCAAATATTGCATTTAAGAGCTGAGAAAGATGAAAAATCTTTAGTTTCAGAAATAAGCATTATGAAGTTGCTCATGTATTGCATCAGTTTTATTGTGCCATTGTGGACTAATCTGACCAAGCACTGATTCCATTTCACATTGCTCTTAAATTGCTAAGGGCCAGTACTCGGATCAGAGTTCTGACTTCACTGCTACCATTGTTGGGTCACTAAGCAGACTCTTAACCTCCATGAAGGGACACTGTAATTTCATTAACCTGTAACAAGACTCACTGCAGCTGCCTTTCCCCACCTCCCTCTGAAAAAGGGTCACATGAGCCTGCAGGCAAAGATAAAATAGAACAGAACAATAAGCTATTTAAAAATACATATACGGTTCAGAGGTAAGTAATTGGTTCCTATACAGAACCAATTTACTATAAAGTAAAGGATACTCATACAATTGGGCAGATATTGCCAAGTCTTTCAGTATTATCACTGCTATGGGGACTGAAATTCAGTGCTAGAGGCTGTCTGGTTAGTACTGAAAATATAACAGATGCTGCAGAAGTCAGAGCAAGACAACTGTGAGCTCACAGAATAGAAGCTCGCATCAGACTGCCTAACGTCAAAGGCTTTCACATTGATATAAAAGATTTCTGAGATATTGAATGATTTTTATTGTCTATCAATACAGATTTATAAAAGAAAACAGCCCTAAAAGTAGTCTCAATTCTGAGTCACCAGTAGAACCAGATGGAAATTATCTCCTAGATCATCGCACCAAAAGGATAAATAGTAGAAAGCAGATACACTTCTTCCCAAGTAGTCAGAAACAATTTGTTCCAAACTTGCAGTTTTCTCTATCAAGAATGAACAAGATTCACCTTGATCACTACAAGAAAAAGTTTCAGAGGAATTAATTGATGTTCTGCATCTCTTTTGAAAAGAGGTGTGTAAAATACTTGTTTCACTAAAAGAGAACACCTTGACAGACAGCTGCTGCCTCATGGAATAAGAATATTTGGATTAGCTGGACTATGGCTGGACTCTCTGGAGTCTTTTGTTTTGCAAGTCCAACTAGAACTGGAGACAAACTGAGAAGAAAAAAAAACACCTCATGACAGCAGAGATAGGGATATTCAGTGCCTGTCAGATGAGGAAGTTAAGAAAGGAATTAGTTGTGGTAAGTCAGCGAGAATGATAGGACTTCTAATGCCCTTTATCATTAAAAAAAAGTCTAGTGTGTATGGCCATGTAAAGAAAAATTGAATATAAACAAAGCAAATGAAATTCACTTGTGACAATTTTAGAAGATAGTCAGAGTCCCCACTAAACATAGCAAATAAAAAAAAACAGTTTAAGTCTTAAAATAAAAAAATAACGTAACCTTACTTTTGGAGGCTTTTAGCACTCAGATACTTTAAAACTATTTTGAATGTTGTGACTTTAATACAGCCATAGTACATGTCATCTCACTGCAGATGTTCAACTAAAGGATTAATTCTATTTCTGGCAAATATTTTATCTCATCTAAATATCTCTGTATTGAGGGGACTCATGTTTATAAGTATCTTATGAAAGAAGCAAGTCAAGGTGTATGATTATGAAACTTATTATGATAAACAGCCTTGCAAATAAGAAGCACTCTTGGTTAAAAAAAAAGGAGTCAACCCCAACAATCAATACCTGCAGGCAGTATGTCAAGAAAAAGGGATTATGAAATAGTCCAGATAAATTTAGTAACTAACGAGTTCCTCAAAATTTATTTGAATTCAGAAATTAAAACTTTATTGACAACATATAAACTTTCTATATTAGCAACAACCTTGGACAAATTAATATAGAAACATTTACCTGACAACATTAACTGACTTCATAATTACAGCCATTAAACTGCTTGAAAGAGGGGGAAGGTCTGAAATAGTCTTTGGTATAGTCAAGTCTTTTTCACTGGAAACCTTAAAAAAAGAAAAAAGTCAACACCATTACAGATCAGGAAACATATGTATGCAGAATATTGTATTTCAATAATTACACTAATCAAGGCCTATTAAATAATTAGAACATTCACGAGTATTCTTTGACTAGCTTTAATCCAATGGTGTTGTGTCCAAATAAGCAAAACTAATTTAAATTAGAAAGACTGAAACTAAACCACATAAATAGTATTTGTACCAAGGCAAATATTCTCTACAGTTGTTCTCACTAGAAATTTAATTTATCTACACTGGTGGTCACTCTTTACAAAGGCACAGCCTATTAAGCACAAATGAGTACCCTCTGTGGCTCCAAGTTGAAGTGTGCATACATGATTTCTAAAAATAATTTCAGTGACAGTGATTTTCTGAATACCTGCTCTTTTTGGTATCAAGTTCTGAACAGCATGACAAATATTTAGCTAGAACTGAATTTTGATTTACTATCACAATAACCTGAGGGCAGGGAAAACCCCAGCTCAGATGAGTGACTGGAATGAACACCCATAATCTCTAAATATGAATCTCCTGTATATTCAAGCCCATAAACGTTTACTCTGCATCATCTGTCAAGAGCACCTGTCACCCCACAGCCTCCCAGCTGATACACGAATATCTGCAGGGAAACATCTGGTATTGTTCCAGTTCCTCCTGTAACACAGAACCCTGGAAGCTGCTCTGTGGTACTTTCTGGCAACTGTTTCTTGCTCTATTTCTGACACATCCAGCAACCACAGCAAAAGTACAGCCTCTGCTAAAGAGCCTCTGCTCCTCCTTGTTAGTTCTCAAAGCTCCCAATCTTACTAATCATATTTGCTCCTAACACTACATGCATTAGGAAAATGTATTGGGAATGCTACCCTTCTCTTTCAAGGACAGTAATGGTTCCTTGGACTTTCAGAAAATAAAATAACCTATTCTTTTCAGTATTAGAGATTCTCTCTTTACTTTCCAAAGCAATTCAGATCAGATATTTGGAAATCCTCTACACAAAATCCAAAGGAACAAAAAAAAAAGATGCAGTATGAGAAATGTGTCTGTATTGAAGCAGGGAATGCACAAGTGATCAGTGCCAAGCAGAGAGAGCATCAACCTGCTTTGAAACAGGACTACAGAACCTTATGGGACCATTCCAAGAATAGGGAACAGGAATCTGTCAGGCATCAGTGGTTCATTTCCTAAGTTCCCTAACGCTGGGCGAGACGAAGTGAGGCAGATTTAGAACAACCCCCTGTCCTCCTCCTTTCCCTGAGCTCTTATTGCTGAACACAGCATTGCATGGTGTGGATAAGCCTTTGATCAGTTTGGGTCAACTGCCTTGGCTGCGTCCCCTCTCAGCCTCCTGCCCACCTGCATGCTGCTTACTTTTTTTTTAGAGTGGGGGAGAAGGGAAGAGAACCCTTGACACCCTGCAAGCACTGCTCAGCCACAGCCAAACCAAACTGGTGTGTTCTTGCCACAAATGCCATACACAGCACCACAGGGACTGCTGGGAGGAAAGCTGACGCCTTCCCAGCGAGACCCAGTATACAAACACAGAGGGAATATCTCAAAAACCATGTTGTTAATCTCCAGCACTGCTTGATTTCTAAGTTCTTCTGTCAAGGGCAGATGCTGAAATAGGTATCAGGACAAGTCTGTTCCTACACAGTTGTAGTCAGAAATCTGAGAGATGAACTGTAAAATGAAATTATAGCAAATAAAATTTCCTGTTTGTTCCATGCCAACACACACAAAACCTTCATCTGCAGTACAAAGATCAATTTTCTGTCATTCCATCGTAACATTTAAAAGGCAGAAAGTGTAAAATAAAAAAAGAAAATCAGGATTAACTTTACCTTCTGTAGCGCACAATTTATGTCTGCTACTATTGCAGCCAAGAGAGTGGAGAGTACACCCTGGTGAACTGCTGGGAACGATGAATGCCAGCACTGCAGTGCATGGATGAATTCTCCAAGAGGCATCTGAATAGAGTGAATCGACTAAAACCCAAAATGAAAAACACATTTTTTTTTCAGATTGCTTGAGTATAACTGAAATGTATCAGCAAGCTTCTCTCTGAAGAAGTGCACACCACACCTTGAATGTTTTTGAGGTATTCTAGTCACTTGGGATCAGAGGGGGAATCAGAAACACTTGAGAAGTCTACTCATAAATTTGAAATGAACAAAATGGTTGTAACAAAAAAAGAACTCAATGTTTTTCAGAAGTCCTGAAAAGTAGATCATCAAATATCCCAGAGTGATACACCCATTTCACTACTATCTAGTATCTGCTTTAAACTACAAGAAGTTAACTTTTCTATGTAGATGTGAGATTTTCAAGAATTTTAGAACATCATACATATTTTTAGGTTGATATCATTCAGGGTGAAATAAATAAAATAACAAGGATTTCTCCTTCATAATATATATAAACAAATTCCTTGCTCTGGATTGAGAAAGTTCATCTAATTGCAGATAAGATTAATAACCTAGAAGTACTAGCACTGTCCAGGATCATTGGCAACAGAATGCACTGTTCTTCAACTTACTGGTTCTTCTGTCATGATGAGACCAAAATGGACAAAAAAAAATTGGTAACAAGAAAACTTGGAAAATTTAAGTGAAAATATATCACATCTACTCAAACAGTGGGTAACAGTGAGGTAACAACCTCAAATGTCTAACTATAACACATTTGCATAAAAACTATGGATTAATCTACATATTAGGTAGCAATTTGAACTGTAATATGATACCTGAATCCCTTCTTCCTGTTGTTTCTTAAGTCTACGTGCCACACATTCTAAAATTTTCTGCAAGACGTTCTGTAGAGTGTGGAAAAGATTTGTCACTTCATCTGTCTCAGTATTCTGAGTTACAGAAGCTTCAATAATTTCTTTTAGAGCACAAAGTAACACTGGAGCACAAAAGCCACCTCTCTCTAGAAAAAGAGATAAATATCACAATATAAAATTTGTAATATTCATCAGGTACAAGCTCAGAATAAAACTCAATTAGATACAACAGTGATAGTTTACAAGTTTAGACAATATATTTGGGTTCTGAGCACACTTAGCTGAAATTTTCATACAGTTCAATTAATATTTTAAGTATGATTCCAGAGCTCCCTCCAACCCTTGAAAGTTAGGGATTAAGACTGCTAATACAGGAAAAGTCAGCTAAGTATAAATGAAGATGTTGACATTAGTACAAAATACGGTACCTGTTTGCATAATCAGAAGAGCCATTTCTAAAAGGTGAGCTTGAAACGTGAGGTTTCCCAGGCCAACCATTATGACATCTTTACAAACTGTCAGGTAGGCCTAGAAGAGAGGTGCAAAATTATATGAAACCCAAAATTTATGTAACGTAACCATTCAGTAAAACTTTAAAGTAATAAACCCACAAACTCTTAGCCAAACTGCCCTGAAAGTTGGTGTATCTAATTGGAGTTACTCAGTTCACACTTGTTGAAAAGCAGGAATTCCAACCAGTCCTCCAAATGCTTCCATTGCCCCTTCCAACAGTAAACAGTTTCTCAAAAGGCAGTAAATCCTCTCTTTTTTACTCAGGTTCAGGTCAAAGGCATTGATACTTAACATTTACTGAGGCAGAATATGACATCTCTACCTGCCTTGAATAGCAAAATTAAAACCAGCACACAAAACCAGCTTTTCCCTACAGAGACACACAGATGTTACACACTAAACAGATTATGAGACAGAAATATAGAGAGTAGAGAACTTTTAATTAGTCTGTGTATATGTGAGCTTGGCTGTTCAAGGACACTGACTGTGACTGAAGTTAGCCAAATCTCTCACCAAATCTTTCCTTTCACCAAATCTGGTGAAAGCTCAGTGCTAAAATCACCCTTGGGTTAAATGATATGTTGGAGGAATACAACAGAAAAGAATTAAAAACTAGCTAACCCTCCCCCACCATTACATCATCAAATGCTTTCTTTGAAGGGCTAATCAAGATCGGGGGTAAGGGACACTGGAAGTGATGACACACGTGCCAGTGCACTGTTTGTCTGCATACAAATTGCTACACATACAGCTTTTCAGACTGACAGCAGCCTGATTCATGTTTTAAGAATCCTCTAACCTGGATAATTGATTCAGAAACATTACTGTGTTTTGAAATACCATCCTCTTGATCACTTGCTAGCATAAAAGGTAGAACTTGACTTTCTATCCAAGCACCCGTCTCCTTCAAAAGTGAGAGGTAATCTTCTCCTTCTTCAGAAAACTGAAAAAAAACCAAAGGGAAGTTTACAACTGTCTTTCCAGTTGTTTTTGGAATCTCCTTATACTGTCAACTGTAACTCCAGCTTATTCTGGAAAGCTATAACCATACCTTGTGCTGAAGATGAATAGTCAACCTGCAAAAGAGGCTGAAGGCTTTTAGGCTGGTTGCTTGACTCCAGCTACCCGAATCTGCATCTGTTCTTTTCAGAATTGAGCCAAGAACCCTCTGAAATATCAAGGTTTACATTTATATTTTTCAGAAAATCCTTTCAAATGTTTCTTTTCTTAACAGCTTTAAATAAAAGATTTAAAAAACCAAACAAGCCCAAAAATCATAAAAACAACAAATCGCCAAACCCAAAAAAGCAACAAGCATACTTTCAATTGCTTCCATTTGGCAATGCCAGAACTGATCTTCAGACTATTCCTTACACATACATTCTAAAAGTCAGGTCCCTTAAAAACACTCAACACTAGATCACAAAAATTTTGAGACACTTAAAACTGACAAGGTGGTTAAAATCTGCCATCTATAAACAATTCTGGACTACTATACTTCTAGTTTAGAGTATCTGCTTGAAGTAAAAATCAGAAGGAAAATCTTTTTACAAAGGGAGAGGGGATCATGAATTTTATGTATTTGTTCTCGCAGGCCTTTGACTCAGGCAATATATAACGTTAAGCACTTATTTTATAAACATTGCTTATGATAAGGAGAAAACTACCTTTGCAGCACTAAGGATTTTCAAAAGCTTCTGCAGTTTCTTTTTAGGAAGAGAAAGTAGGCAACCGCGATTGACAGGATGAGTCAATAAATACTCAATGTAATGAATTGCTAATTCTGGCTTTGATTCCTGTGTTACGTGGATACGCACTCGACGTTCAGATGTTTTAGCATTCTGAATAAGAAGGAAGCACAAAACCAGTACAGCACTGTTAGTAGGTGACTTTAGAACTAATTTCAAAGCAGAATAAAATGGCATTAAAAGTCTTATTTTATTTAAAAAAAAGCATGATGTCTTTGTGCAATGTGGCAATTCCTTAATTCTCTGACAAATGCATATGCACACCTTTGTTGGGGTTAGTGTGTCAGACAACCAATCACAGGCTAATTCCACAACATGCCCCACTTGACCCCAGCGACACAGGCAGTCGATCAGGGTAGAATATTTGCTTTGGTCAGCTCCACTGTCAAGATTTCTGAGTCTGGAAATCACACCACAGCTTAAAAGAAAACAAACAGACATAGAGGTATATTAACTTTACATCTGTAAGTGCAGAAAAATCCGAAGGTAAAAAAATAGTATAATACAAAAAAAGGATTCACCAATGGCTCAGACATACTTGCACATCACACCACAAATTTTAATAACTTACCACATTTTTTTAGCGGTTTAATTTATTCAAATGGCCATTTAATACACCAAGTTGTGAAAAATGAGCAAATACAGTCAACAAAGAATTTCTTGTCATTCATATTTAGGATTTCAAAACAGTACCTGAATGTAGGAATAGCAGCAGGGGGCATAAAGGATGCCAGAATAATCAACGGAGTCGTGCAACGCTCATCCTAGGATAAAAGAAGTACACTATATGATGTAAATTTAAACGTACACACAGGCAGGCAAAACTAAAGAGGGTACTGAAAAGTATGATAAAATTTTCTCAAATTAAGGATTTCCCTTTTTCATTATAAATGGTACTGAAAGAAGCTCCTAATAATATGTGGTTTGCAATTTGAAATGTCTGATTCCTATTCTTGGATGTCAATTATCAATTATCTTATCATTCAGTTTTCTGACAAACTGCCAGAATAACTACCATGAATAATTATGGCTCCATTACATAAATAATCATTGCATCCCAGGTCTTATGTTTTCTTTCCAGTAGTGTCTAATGTTTAATTGCACAACCATGACACCATCTAAGTCCTCTCAAGTAACCAGTGCCTTAAATGAGTATTTGTTCACATCACAAACTTTAATGACTCTAAAGGAAAGGGTGCTTATATAACAATGGTAATGTTTAATGCACTATTACTCATTACAACCCGTTGTAATACACAGCCTAGGCCATGACATAATCTCACTCATGTTATATAGGCACCAATCTATGTTAAAGACTCTTCAAAAATGGTATTGTCTATATGTCCAAGCTTCGTGAAAACACAAAATTCTCACCTACTTAGCCATTCCAAGATCTAAAACCTTTTTCAAAGCTCATATTTTTAAAAGAACATTTAAAATACATTTGTAGCTTTTTCAGGAAAGAGACAGGCTGCTTCAATCTGTAGACTTTTAGGAACTAAGCCTCTGATGACAGGTCCTTTTAGATCCAAGCTGCTTACTCACTGTAAGAATATCAAAATCAAAGAGGTTGCTTGCTAAAGCTGGATATCTTGTCTGTTCCCCAGACCCTCTCAGAAGGGACGCTACATCCTCTACCAAAAAAGTTCTGGAATGTCTTTGACAACTTCTAAATGCTTTCAGGGTACAGAGCATTTGGTGTATCTGTGCTGCAGGATATTACGTAGCCGTGAACTGCTTTTCACCCCCTGATTATCTAAAGCAAAGTTGCAGCGTAACAGCCACCATAACTCAGGATACTTCAGCAGACACTACTGGCCACTCTCATGACAGGACCCTTCTTGATAATAACACAAGAACAATTAGAGCGAGGAGACCAAAAATTTGAAAATGGCTGCTTTTAATTAATTGTCTATATCAAACCCAAGCAATAAATAAGTGCATCAACAGATCATTAGAGAATAGATTCAAATTAGCAGAAACCTCAGAATCACAGAATGGTTTGGGTTGGAAGGGACCTTAGAGATCATCTTGTTCCAACCACTCTGATGTTGGCAGGGGCACCTTCCCCTAGCCCAGGTGGTTCCAAGCCCCATCCAACCTGGCCTTGAACACTTCCAGGGATGCGGCATCCACAGCTTCTCTGGGCAACCTGTTCCAGTGTCTCACCAACCTCACAGTAAAGAATTTCTTCCCAATATCTAATCTAAACCTACTCTCTGTTAGTTTGAATGCATTCCCCCTTGTCCTGTCACCACATACTCTTGTGAATTTCCCTCTCTGTCCTCCTTGGAGGCTCCCTTCAGGTACTAGAAGGCTGCCATTAGATCATCCCAAAGCCTTCCCTGTTCCAGGCTGAACAATCCCAAATTTTTTAGCCTGTCCTTTTAGGAGAAGTATTCCATCCCTCTGACCATCTTGGTGGCCCATCCTTCAGACTCACTCCAGCAGGTCAGGGTCCTTACTGTGCCGGGGACCCCAGAGCTGGATGCAGCACCGCAAGTGGGGTCTCATCAGAGAGAAGCTGCTCTGGATGCAGCCAAGGACACGTTTGGCTTTCTGGGCTGTGAGCCCCAGTGGTTAGAAAAACATGTGGACTCTCATGTATACCGAGCATTTATTCTGCAATGGCACATTTGCATTTACTGTTTTCCAAAAGTTTTAAAACATTCAAAAGAATAAAATCCTAGAAAAACCTTACAAGGACAGCAATTTCTTGCATAAGTGTTTCTGAGTGGACTATTTAGATAATGGTTCATCAGTCAGACACTGCAATTGGAGAATAGTTTCTACCCATTTGTGGAATTCCAAGAAACTTGTTGTTATTTATGGTTTATAGCAACAATGAAAAAGACTACTTCATGCCATAAAAATAGATATAAGACATAAAACATGAAAGCAGCTGAAGAAAATACTAAGAAAATACAGCAAAATCTAGGCTTTCTTTACCTTAAATACTTTAAAATATTCAGGAAGTACAGAAGCAAATTTCCTGATAGCATAATCTTTGGCATCTTCATTGTGATCTAGTGCTTTGTGGATACTTCTCCAGAGTATTACAGTAATCTCCAACAAACTTGCCATGCTGGCCACATCATTTACTGACAACACATTATCCAACACCTGAAATACAAACACTTAGATGATATTATCTATTATATTTTCAAATAGAAATTTAAGTTAAAATAAGGTTTAAAAAAACACTGAAAATCCTTCTATTCATTTTACAAAGGCATTGTGGTTGCTGTAGAACATGAACTCCACAACTCAGTCTTTCTCTCTCTCTAACTTCACATATCCTGCAATGGTAATTTTTGACATGATTTAACTGCAAAACCAAACCAATTTATAATTAGTACTGGAATTAGACAACTATTAATTTAAAATATGTTTCATATTCCTTCTGTCTTATTCTAACTCCTTGACCAAATTTCTGCTATTGCAGGACATGAAAACACTCTAATGGCAGTTCTCCCTTTCCAATTCCACAGATGCACGAGGGCTTTCCTTCAAATTTCTGTCATATCATTAACTGCCTCAAATGTCTGAAATTAAGCAACACTGAAAAGAAGTTAACAGAATTTAGCATAAAGTGGACTTTCTTACACTTGTGTTCTCCTTTTCACTTCCATCATCATCATCATCATCATCCTCCTACCTATCATGAAGACTCTCTTTCATTGATTTCTGGATGCAGGCATTCAAGCAGCGCCGGATTGTGAGCATCAATTTAGCTACATTTAAATAGAATAAGAATAAATTAGACACTTACTATTTGCTAAGAATGTTGCTAATAAATGCTTCTAATTATAATGCTGGAAAACCAGTATGAAAAAGCAGGCAACAGAACCAGAAATAGCTAGGAAAAAAGGAGAAAAATTCCTCATAAAGGAAATGGAAAAAATGTGACCATGTTTTACATCCTCAAGTATGAAGAAGCAATGGCAACATTATCATCAGGTTCTGTAATTTTACTATTAAAAAATTATGCTAAAAATCCCCTCAAAAGATAACCACCACTTTATCAAATCAGAACCAGAGGAAGCTCCCACATCTCCTACATTTCATCTGGCATAGTGTTATTTTAATGACCTATGTTCAAGAACACACATCTCCTCCTCTGTCAATTCCCATTATTTGGAAAAGATGTCATAGTCCAACCACTGCACCCCTGAATGAGGAGCTCAGCTCTAGAGAAACTGAAAGGGTTATGCTCACTCTGGTGGAAGTGCAACCAGCTGATTTCATAATCATGATTTCATTACCACCTTACCAAGGTAAGCAGTTGAGAGGCAACACCTTCGGCATTTCACCCAAGTCACTGCATGCTGACTACGTGGTTTTCATCAGAACTCCTCCAAAACAAAATTTTTCCTGGTTCTACTTGGTTCAAAAGCACTTTTCTAAAGAGCAGTAGCGTTCTGTGCAGTACATACCCTTTTCACGGAAACTTTCTGAAGCTTTTAATAGGAAGAAGGACTTCTTACATTTTCTCTCAGCAACTTGAAAATACTGATCCACAAATCCCAGATACCAGATTATCAGACATAAATATTTTCTCAGCTTCTATAGAATCTTCCACATGAAGATCTCAAATCACTTAGGGCATGAGCGTATTTTGCTACCTATTTCTACATGAGAAATGAATATCAACTGAGCTACTTTTAAGGTATGTGTGAGGAGAAAGGGGAAGAGAGGGACAAGGTAACACCACTGGCTGGAGTGTACAGTACAGCACCTAAGAGCAGAAATGAAAAGATTTGATCTCTTCATTCTTGAAAAAGCTGATCATTGTTGTCAGCAGTGTTTATTGCCTGTGTCAAGAATTTCAAAAACTACAAATCTTACACTAAACCCAAAAAATCTAGCAACAGTGTACCACTGTTACAGAAAATAATAAAAAAAAAAAGCATTTACATGGTATAGTATCAGTAATTCCAAAAACTCACAAGGTTTTGTACTTTACCTATATTGGTGGGGGCAGTAAATTCATAAGCATATTGATAGAACCTTCTGGCTGCTGCTGGATTCATCTGGATCAGAGTCACACAGCGCTCACACCACACCTCCTCAGGCAGGTTAATGGGAAAGAAGGAGTTTAAGAGGAGATTCACGATGCGCCGGGACACGGGCCGAGAATCAGCTTCAAGACGGGACAGAAGGTGCTCCATGGGACAGATGTCCCAGAACTTTTTAAAGTGAGAAAAAGAGATTAAAAGGAATTAACAAAAGAGAGTAAAAAACCAATCACCTTCACTAAGTGGTTTCCATGTCAATACTCTAAACAAATACAAATAACAATTTACCAGGAAAACATGAGCACATTTTGTTTTTACCAAACACCAGCACGTACTGGAGGTCACATTCTGCTGCAATAATGTTATTTTGATGTTCTGATGCACCTCTAAATCTCCTGGTATCTCTGACTCACTGGTAAAATTGTGGTTCGAGCAATTCCACTTCAATACACCTGCAATACTACTGCAATTCCATAGATACAGGGAAGAATTATTTACTCTACAAGGATATCACCATAAAATACAATTATCTGTCAAGATGTGCCATGCTTTGTATTCTCCTCATAGGACAAAGCAGGACTAAACTACTTATAAATGTTGTATACAACTTAAAAACCTGTACGGATCAACACCCCTTCCAAAACCATCCCAAACCCTACATGCATCCTATTCTTAGCAGAGCTCTAATTTATTTGTAAGAAAGAAATAAAAGGCTATGAAATTCAGAAAGACTACACAGCTTTTTACGACAACAGTAACACCACATTTGTAATTTTCATGAGGAGATTTTGAATTAATTATATTGTACAATTTCAGATTAGAACAAAAAAAAACAAAAAGAAAGGTTTCTTGGCATTTAAAAGTATTATTTTATTCTCGAGTAGAAATATTTGCAGCAGCTAATTACTCTGTAAGTTCAAACTATGGACACCCCTATTAGAATTGTCATAATAAGAAGGTCCTTGCAGTAAGTTTAAAGTGATCCCAGGACTTACCAGAGATATATATTACAGTTTTTAAATAAATAGGAAGTTACTGAAAAACATCTAACACTTACTAGGATTTTTTTTCCTTATGTAAACCTGATCCTTCCTTCCCCCAAAAAATTCCTGACATTCAGAATTATCTTTTTCCTCTGTCTTTAATGGCAGGAAATTCAGAATAATTCAGAAGCCAAGTGACCTCAGCCACTCCTTGTATGGCTTACCCTCTAGACCCTTCACCATCTTCATAGCCCTCCTTTGGATGCTTTCTAACAGCTTTATATCTTTATTAGGTTTAGCAAGAGACAAAAACATGATTAAATTAAAATATAAAATTGAAATGGGAAACTATTAACAGTAGAGAGTGGAGTAAGAGCTCGAAGATGCTGTAATGCCTGTGGTTGGACAGTATCACCCTAAATAAGAATACACAGCAGAACACAAAATGCACTCAAAATCACTAAAAAAGACACCGAAATCCCGAAGGATGTGCCCACAAAATACAAACAGACATTATAAAAATGGGAGAATAAAGGTAAAGGGCAAAGGTGTCAAGCATTTAGAAGGTAAGAGAGTCCCACCCTGAGCTGGGCAGCTGAAGGAAGCGTGGTGGTATCCACTGGTCTGCCCCACACGGCCACCGGAGAGAACAAGGGCCCACAGAGCACTCAGGATACCACAAAGACTAAGAGCATTACTACAGCAGCGAATGTGTATCTTCCCTTTTAGGAATACTGCAGTTGTCTCAAAACGTACTTTTTTTTTTTCTTCTTTGAATAAATCCCTTGATTTTATATCCTTGCTACTTTCCAAGCATGACTTATCCTACCTTAGCAGCCTTGGTAGCCTTCACTTTCAGCAGCATTTCAACAAAGGCCACTCGCACTTTCTCAGAATTGTCATGAAGACTGTGTTTGGTTGCCGGCAGGAGCTGTTCCAGTAGTGGGTGACTGAGTTTGTTGTCCAAAATTATTGGTAGGCACTAAAAAAAACCCCCAAACCAGAAGGAGCAGAGTTGAAAAATATGTAGCTAAAAATTGTCGAAGAGGATCATGACACTTCTCAGGTTAAATAAATGTGCATGCTTATTTTTCTTGTAATATTATTGGGTAAAAATTGCTTTGGTTATTTCCAATCTACAGTGAATTGTGTTCAGTGAATTCATTTCAGCTGAAGCAGCTTCAGATCTACACTCAGACCATGGTCTTGCCTTCTACCTGAGTGCACACCATGCAATATCAGCTCTCTAAAATATGCTGATTTCAAATTAAAAATACATCTTTTTTTTACAATTCATTTTTAAATCAGCACTTTCTGCTTACTCAGTATAGCCCCCCCCATGCAGCAGTAGTGGAGCAAGTGAGGATTAACATGACGACAGCTTCAATTTAAGGCTGAACTGACACAGACACAAAATCTTCAAGTGAAAATACTGCTTAGGGAGTTCATTTTTCTGTCCAAGCTATCAGTTATTTCTCACGTCAGAAAGATCTGGATGAACTAATTCTAACACACTGAGTAATGAATGGGAGGAGGCATTAGCAAAGAAACAGTTTTGTGGAATTATATCCATCCAAACCTCAGACACACAAAGTGGGGTACAAAATCCTAATTGTGCATGTCTTGGGATGCATTAAATCCAGTGACACAAGAAATCCTGGAACATGCCTACACACATTTTCAAGTCTCAGCATCATTTCTAACAGCTAAAATAACCAAATTATCAGGTCAAAACAATGTGGGTATGACTGGAAATGCAAAATGGTTGAAAGTGAGAAATCAGTTACTATTTTAAAAGACATTTGTGTATTCCAAACATGTGGCTTTTATAAAATGTGCAAAACATCCACATATTAGGAATTTTATTGCCTAAGAAATTTTGCAGAACAAGTGATTTCCTTGACTTGAAAGGGCCTATACTAGAAACCTGTACATCAAGTAAAATATAAAAATGACAATCATGATTTCAGATTTAGAAAGACCATTTACTTTAAAAACAGAGCATCGAACATCAGCAGATGTTACATCACATGCCAGCTCTCCAGTTATTTTTTTTAAAAGATCGGCAAGAATTGTTGGAGGAATCATCTCCCAGTATTTGGATGTTATCTGAGTAACTCCAAGTATCCCTGTAGAGCGGACAACTGGATGAGGATCTTCTAAGAGATTCTAAAACAAACATAAGAATAATACTGTGATTATATGGATTATTGTGACTCTACTGCTGTTTGACATGAACCTATCATAAACAAAAAGCATTCCATTAATAATTATGCATACATCATACAATAAAAGAACTGAAATATTAACAGTCACTCAAGGCATTCTATTATAATGCAAACCAGAAAATTTAAATCAGAAGTGACATTAAGACAACTACTGGCCAACTTTTTAAACTGGACTTTTGAAATTTATTTTAACAGATCATATTAAATCTTGCATTTGTGACTGAATTCAGAATATTTAGACTTCTATTTATATGAGTCTACACTGATCACTGTTCCCATGGAACAACATGAGAACTTTGAAATTCATTCAATTATCTGATACTTACTAAGGATTCCCCAAACATTTTCTTAATGAAAATACTATCCCCATTGTCACCCATCTAGACTGGCAAGGAGATTTTCTGGTTATCTCCACTATACTTAATTTCAGAAGCATTTAGTAACACAGTACTGAACTTTCACTGAATGCTTCTATATTAACTGTAAAGCTCTCTTCCCCAATCCTAGGTTAAGTAAGGATCAAGATCCATTACTCATGTGTTTAATCTTTCAAAAGCATTTCTCATTCACAGACTAATAAATAACAAACCAAAATATTTCCATTTCAGAGCTGAAAATGATGTGTGCCATCTGCTGCAAAACATACTATAGAAATTTAAAATATTAGTTTACTTCTGTATTTTCTGCACCACAGACCTGTATTTCCCTACAAATACTATCCAGAAGTTCCATAAATTTTAATTGCATCAACAAATTATTTTTTGAGCTAGCTTTGATAAAAGTTTCATTTTTAACGTTTTGGTTTCATTAAAACTTACAAAAAGTTCTTCAAACTGTTTCTGAATTTCATTGTCCATCTCTTCAGCATTAAAACTGGGATCACGAACAGGAAAAGCATCAACAAACAAAAATGCTGCATTTGCTCGAACTTCGGAATTTCTGGCCTGTTACAATGGATGAAAAAATATTTTTTTCCATAAGGACAGACTGTTAATATCCAAAGGCATATCCGGTCAAATACTGCTCCCCAAACACTTTTAGAAAGTTAGTGGTTTTAATTAAGTGGATGGAAGAGATGAATTTATAAGTGCATGGAAGAACTTAAAGTCATATATGAGTTTTAATGTTTTACTTTACATTTCTGCCCACTCAGTAAAACCTGAGTTATTGTTACAATCAGCTTTCAAAGCATATCAACTTCAATGACCCTGAACAGTCAGTCAGAGCCCTTCTGCTTTCTGTAATGCTGAATAAATTAAAAGCAGTTGGGATTTCTCCAGGTCACCTTAAAGCTCCTGTTCAGGACAGAAGAATCTTGAATTCAATCATATTGGATTAATTAATTTGCCTGTCAAGAGACAGGTGATTTAATTGAAAAGCTCAAGATTCTTTCTTCAAAAAAACAGTATTTAGTAACTAAGTACCTGAAAGCCTGGAGAGCAACTTATCCAGCAAAAACATATTCAGTTCTGCATCTCTGCACATAAGTAATAGGACCATGTTCTGAGCTCCAGGCACCTCATCAAAAATCTATGAGAAGCCTCACAACCCTCAGACATTTTACCATATTCGACAGTTTTCAATGTACTCCACTATATATTTTACTCGTTGTAGAGCCCCAAATGCTACGAATACTTTAAAAGGTGCGTATTTAGACACTCATTCAGTGAAAGATAATTGACTGTGGACTCTTGAAGGACAGAAAAGAGAGCAGGCAATGAAACAACGATGAAATTCAAGGTGTCTCGTGGAGAAACCTGAAATCTAACTATCAAACTGCATTTTATTCATCAAAGACAGCAGTGCAATGATTAAGAGCCTCTGCTGACTTCTCTCAGGAAGGAAAAGGAATAATTTTGTTCAGATTTTGGGTTCAAAGGAAAAAAAATAAAACTATATGTACATATATGTATAGATACATATCTCAATATAACAAGCAAAGCAGGCTTAATTTTAACAGCAAGACAAGAGACTTCAGAGAACTTCCTGACTATTCTAATAATCTAATTTTCCTCTTCCCTTGTCATAAAGAACATTCAGATCAAAGGCAGGGAAAAGAAACATGGTAATAACGATATAATATTTAGACTTAAATAAACTAATGACAAAACCAGAAAAACACAAAAGTAACGAGGAACAATTACTCCATTTACAATCTATTTTGGATTTCTCTTCTTGACCAATCCTGATATGGTGGAGTAGAACAAAAACATTCCAAATTCTTCAAGTCAACAAAATTAATAGCAATTCTAAACTGAATACTACAATGGCAAATAAAGCACACACATACATTCTGTAGTTAGAGACTTGTGTTTTCCTTTATTTATCATGGATAATGCAAACAGTTTAAAGGTGAAAAGATCATAATTCTTAATTCTATCTCATAAAGCTGTAGAAAATCCTTTAACTTCAAGCTTGTCTATATTTAAGAATTAACACATAACAAGATAATATGTGAATTCAGGGTGAAATAGCTCTTCTGCACTAACGTTGCATGTGAAAATTAATTCAAATGTGGTTTTGTGCATTAACCCAGACCTTGTCTACCATGGCCATTCCAGAAAGTTAATTTCCATAAACTTTCTAAGTGCATTACACTGAATTCCATTAAGCTCACTTTAATTCTGAACTGAGTACCCACAGTTCAAATTCCTGCCTTTAATTAACTGGAATTTATCCCGAATGTATTTGCATATTCAAGCTTGTACAACATCTTCACAGAGGTAGAGCCTAAGACTTTAAAATCATATCCTGTTTTAATCCACAAAGACTTTTCCATGCAAGAGCCTGAAGTTACTTAAATAACTAATATTTCTTTACCTTTATGCTGGTACTATTCAGAGGAACTTTCAGAATCTTGTTAAACAATATTTTAATTTTTTTCTTCAGTTAATTTTCATAGCTTTCTTTTAAATTTTGGTCTTACAGGTTCTGAAATTCACTTCCAATTATTTAAAACACTGTTTCCCCAGTATATGTCAGTTTAAAAGCATGGGATGTTAAAAAAAACATAACCAAACACACCACTTTAAAGGAGTCACTTCCTTCAACAGCTTGAATTCCTGGAGGAGTGGTTCTTGACTTTTAATAAGAAATAGCTTAATCACTACTTACCTCACACTAAATATCCTTATTTTTATATCCATATAGCTTCTTACACTAACAACCAATCACAGCATATCTCTCCTATGTTTGCATGACACTTTTCATAATAAGGACACGAAAAAAGATGAAGAAATTACATATGGGCTTATATGATAAAAACTCAAAGTTGCATAAAAGCTTATAAAATATGTGTTGGTAAAAGCCCCAACAGAAGCTTGTGTGATCTAAGTGTTTGCAAAACAAGCAATTTAAGAAGAAACCGAGAACTATGCATTACAAATGTGCATTCTCGGTTTAAAGACTTCAGAGATGAAATCAAGTAGTTTCAACATGAACAGTTCTGGAATTGGTTGTATTCTTACAACTGGAGTATTTTTGCCTTCTGCAAGAAGGGGAAACAGGCCCTTGTACGTCCTTTCTGTTTCATAACCAGTGTTCTGAACAAGATTTGTTCTTCACTATATTAAATTAGGAATTTGGCTAAAATAGGAGCATCGAACTGGTTATCTAAAATTAAACTGACATTTCAAGCTTTGGAGTAGAATCCATAACAGTAAGGACAGTTTTAAGCTTCCCTTCTTAGCTCTGTATCTTAAACTACTGGTGATTCTGAGTCACAGCAACAGTTCAAAATGCCAAATACTTCACCAGTGCTATATGATTTGTTCTAACAATGGAACCATTAGTGATGTGAAAATTATGAATAGCAGCTGTTAAAAACTTCAACCATTTCTGGAATCCGGAATTCTCCCACTGTCCTGCTGAAAAATCAATAATTAACCTTTTTTTCCCCACAAGACATATCTTTCTGTTACATTTCTCCAAATAAATGTATGCAGATTTAATCAGGTTTGACAGAATCTTCCTCCAAAGTACTCTAATCTTATCTTGAAGTTCAGTCATGGGCTTTGGAAAGTGACTACTGCCTCCATTTACAGATAGAAACTCCCTTAAGGACGGAATACTGCGTTTTCCTAACCACTCTGAAATTGTTTCTGAGACATTTGTCAAGAATTTTCGCATCTTATCAAAAATCAGTTAAAACCCCTATTCTTTTTAGAGACAGAAATGTAGAAATTAAAGGACGCCATGCTTTGTAGCTGTTATTCTCTTGCACTAGGACATACATATTTCATCCAGAAAGTTCCCTGCTTCTATTAATTTTAAAGGGATGGGATCCAACCTTTTTAATGTAAGACCAAACAAGATACTGAGCTCACCATGACTCCGTTCATCTTCCCACTTCTACACAGGGTTTCATAAAAGAATTAGAAGTAACAAATTTCATTCTGAGTGCACATCCATAGCATGAATGTCTGTACATACAATCAGACTAGAAAAGAAGTTTTTCTAAAATAATACTCTAATTAATTAATTGAGCTGTATTCTAAGGCTGGTAATTAATCAGAAGGTGAGACTAAATAATCCTCTGAACATTTCTGGCTTTGATCAAGAAAACACTGATAATTTCCTAAAGATCTTGGAAAACAGAATACAAGATTACACAGAATTTCCAAATTGAGAAGATAAGAATACTAACTGCAATCCTGGATAGCACTCTAGGTACTTGTAAACAAAACTGAATTATAGAAGTAAATTATATTAACAAATTAGAATATTATTCTGCATGCTATGCCTAATTACAACTTGCAAAGTTACTCAGCTACATCTGTGATGTTAAACACCCATTTTGGTTTTTGCAGCCATTTCATTTTAAAAGCAAGTAATAAAAATAGAAGATGTGGAAGGGACCCAAAATTTAATAGCTGGAGAAAGACAGTCCTATTTTCTGAAAAGGATAATTACCTTCAGTGCTCTCCAGAGGATAGGCTGATACAATCTATAGAGCATTTCTTCAACTCCTTGACGAACTTTACTTTGTTTATGAAAATAACTCAGCATCTAAGAAAAAAAAAAAATAAACCAGTTCCAAAACCCATTTTAACAGTATTTTCTATATTCAAGAAGTGATAAGGAGTCGTCTCATTTCATAATTCTGTAAGAGTTTTCATACCATGGAAATGATAAAACTTAACATATCAATTGACCCTATATTTTAGTTAAAAGTCTCAAAAATAGAAAATGAAATAAATCTAACAACTATCACATTTTGTAACTTTATAGATTCAGTAAGTTTATATAAAGATCTACAAAAGAAGAAAAAAATATGGCTAGAGAATTTGACTGCAGTAACTCATTTTCTGTTACTGTAAAAAACTATTTTTAAAGTAACTGGCAGAAATACTTTGAAACCATGCAATTATCAACTACACAGAAATAAGCCTTTTCTCTGTTAAGAACAAAGGAACATTATTTGGTAAGTGGAGTTATCCAAATACGAATCTACAAAACTAATACTTTTTTTATGCTCTGATGAAAAGCAAGTATCAGCACTCCTTGGGACTCAGAACTGTGCTTAATTAGCTAAAGATCCCAGTTTTTTAAATCTGAATTACGCAGAAAAGAAAGTGGAAGACCAGAGCAGAAGATAAGAAAGGACATCATGTAACTTGATATGAAGCAATTCCTCCGCCTCAAACACTGGTCCGTTTGAGCTGTGTTCCAAGGCTAGTAATTAATCAGAAAGTGAACAGAATACAAGATTACACAAAATTTGAAAAGAAGCTGACCCCCTAGTGGTCAGTTCAAATTTATTCCAAGACCCACTCCACTTGCAGCCCAAAGACACATTTTTTCACTGTCCTCTTTCAAGATCATAAGCCTCCAAGTCTAAAAAACATGAAATGCCCTGTGAAAAGCCTATTCCATCAATCAGTAATCATAGGACAAGAGAATCCTACAGCTATGAGAAAACAAAACAGAACAAAGCCCCCCAAAAAACCATGCCAAAAACCCAACCCAAACCAAACAAAAACCTCAATACAGTATTGTACACTGGTATGTGGAGCTATATATTGCACACATTGTACGCTCTAGTCTGTGTATTTGGGAGAAAGCATGGGAAGTGATCAAATCCAAACGTCTCAATAAGCTTTGTGCACTTCTCATTCTGCTTCAGATGTTCTGCTCATGACTAAAAGACACAGATAAACAACTAGAATCAAGGCTTGTCCTTATAAACATATAAAAAGCCCACAGATATAATAAAAAGGAAAAAGCCAAGTTTCATTTCAGACCCATCTACTAAATTTGCCTCAGGAAGGTTATAACTTTTCATCCCCATGACCATCTATGGCAAGGTCAATTCTGTAGGTAAAGAAAGCTTAGACAACAGACAGCAAAAACTATTTCTGGCACTCTGGAAAATCCCTTTCTATTTCTACTTTTGAGCAGCAAAGACAAATCTGGTGCAAAACTATAAGCAGGTTCCTAAAATTTGTTCTAATATCGTTTCTCAAAATATGGTATTTTTTAAGTACTTGTGGTGGGTTGGCCCTAGTCACCAAGTAAGCACCCATAGCCATTCAGATATTCCTGCCCAGTGGGGTGGGAAGAGAACTGGAAGAGAAAAGCAAGTTCATGGGTCAAGATAAAGACACTTTCATAAATGAAGGAAAGAGGACCAAAACAAACCCCAAACACGTGATGCAAACACTATCACTCACCACCTCCCACAAGCAGGCCGATACTCAGCCAGTCTCCCAGCAATGGCTGCCTGCCCAAAATCCACTTTCCCTCAGTTTTTACTGCTGAGAATGATGGTTATATGGCATGCAATATCCTTCTGGTCACTTTGGGTCAGCTGTCTCTGCTGTGACCCTCCCAATTTCTTGCTCATCCCCAGCCTACTCCCTAGCAAAAATGTGGGAAAGAGAAAGCCTTGAGACAACACAAGCCCTGCTCAGCACCAGCCAGGACACTGGTGTGCCACCAGCACATCCGAAACACAGCTCCATACAGGCTGCTATGAAGGAAAGTATTCCCATTTCAGCCAGACCTAGTATAGTATTTCAGTATAAAATGGACATTTACCACTTTATAGTAAATGATCTCATTTTGATGCTACTAGTTCATGTCATGCTTTCCAGGAACTTACCTCTCTAACTTTAGAATGAACAGAAGAACTTCTGGGAAGATGAATTCCATGATACATGAAATCCTGAATGCAGTTATACTCAAGCACCTACAGTAAAAACACATACATGCTACTGTTAACACAATAAAATAGTAAGTACTGTAGCTGGGCAGCAACAACATTTTTCTCTAAAACACGCAACTGAAAATAGTCTCTGGTATTATTTCTTACTTGGCATCTGCTTGGCCAAAATTTTCCCATGCTGGGGGCCTCAGTCTGTTTAAACTGATTTTCAAAATTTCAGAATATATAATTAATCCAATTCTCAGAAGCTAAAAGCACCTCCACATAGTAAATAAGAATCTTTTGGTATCTGACATTTTGCTCTAGCATTGTTGTGATGAATGTAATTGTGATGCTGTAATTATGCTTTTGATCATCTCCATGGAAATCCACAAAACCCAGATAAATACTTGAGCTATCAACTATACAGACTTGCACATACTGAATTAAAGTTTCAATAACTCAGATAACTATTGTGTTTATGAAAAACATTGTGTACATGCATAGTTGATTGAACCAATATTTCAGCAGCAGAATTAAAGGGGTTTAAATGCAGCCAAGATGATCACAGTGGGAAAACATTCAAAGCACAACTGTTACTCCTTGACAATGCTGAAGAGGCCCTTTCCTTAGGGAAATGATTCTTTAAGGCTTGTTTAGGAACCTTTCTGGGGTTGAAAAGTCATGTATCTTCCCCATCTTGAAATTCAAAACTAACCAAATGAAATTTCAAGCATAGTGTTACCTCAATGAATTCTCCTGACACCTTCTTCCAGGCCCTGAAGTAAACTTCTGAAATGTATTCCATCAAGGATCTGTATTAACATATGGGAAACTCTTTCAAGAAAACATACTAACCATATCTATGTACAGTTCATAAAGGTAACAACATAAAGTTCTTTATAGGTACAAATATTGTTCCTTCTCTGCATCACCATGATTTTTAGAAGAAGAAATTCTCTTTTTCAAGTCTACACCCTTAACTACAAAGTTAACTCTTAATTAATGAACCCAAGCACTATTATGTGACACTGGAAATACCTCTTGTGGTGGGAAAGTCAAAATATTCACAGAGATATTTTATCATTTATGTCACAATGAATGCCTTACATTCTTTAAAGAGATGTATACATTATTCTAACTGAAAGCACTAGAAAGCCTCTGATTTTAATAGAAAGAATTACTTCTGCAATATTTCACTGAATAATCAAAGAAAAAAAAATCCATTTTTTTAATCCATCAGCCAAGTTCTCAGGCTATGATTGATCCTGCAAGTCACTTCTTATTAGAATGTCTGTATATAGAATCCAACCAAATTAAATTAGAGGTTACTCATAGGAAAAAATAGAAACACCCTACAAAAGAAGAAATGGACCTGCAATCCTCACACAAGCAGTGCAAATAACACAGTTCAATTTCTATCAAAGTCATTTGTTTTAGCTAATGTCAAATAAACACCTACTACACCTATAATTGTACACCCAGGCATGTCAGATTAACTATTAAATGACCTTGCTGAAACAATATAAAGGTTATAGTCAGAAGATTTGAGGGTTTCTGGATTCTGATATATTTTTTCAATAGAATAAGTATTTTTAGAGTGAGACAAACAAGATTTTAGACAAGCTCTTACTAATTAAGTACTCTAACTGGGATGCATACCTTGGAAAGAACTGTAATTGGTTTTTAACAGTTCCATGTATCATTTTAATGAAGTTTACATTCCAGCTGAACAAAAAACTCAGGAATCTTCTTCCCTGTGGGGAAGGGAAAAGAAGAAAAAACAAAGGGAAGTCAAACCTCAGAATATCCAATTTAAGAGCTACCTCAAAAATTAGTAAATACAAGGAAAATCACATCTTTAATTTTAAAAAGCATAGGTGAAATGGAAAAAATTATTTAAGACTCTTAATTATTAAACAGAATTGAAGCATTACTTTTATTTATACTGTAAAAAGAACACAAAACAAATGAACATGTGGATTCCATATCTGCCTCCACTTTTTCAATGTCCATTCTGTTTTGGTGTGACCTCAAGCAGCATTCCATAACGATAACAGACACTGCAACTCAGAACCCTCATCAAGGCCAGATCACTGAGCTCTGCCAAGTGCAATATCACCAGGATGACACTGAAACGACAGTGAAGGTATAAATAAAATACCATGACAACTCTTTCAGCACTGGACATGGAAACATTTTTTAACAAAGGCCACAGAGAACAGCTGGGCCACTGAGGAAAAGAAATGTTCTGAGCAGCAAGGACAATTCCTTTCCTCTTGGGTAATATTGCAAACCTCGTGGATCTGCTTTCATTCATGAAAACAGAAACACTATTTTACCCAAATTAAGGTTTCTTCCATTTTAGCAAGTCAGGAACAATGATGAGAAATCTGATGAGCAGTAGAATTTTTGCAAGAAAAGGCAGTGGAAGGCTGTGGGGGAAGGAGATAAGCCGTTGCTCTTCCAGAATCAGCAAGACCTGTCCGAGAAATTGGAGCCTTACACAGTATCTGTACAGGCAGCCTCACTCTGACTTATCTTACAGATGAAGTGAAGGCATTCAGCTTCTAAGACTCCAAAATGTTTGATCATACATAAGGGTGAGTCAGCCAGTTGTAAGGGTCCTTTGTACATGTCAGCTTTCTAGCCAGAAATAAATTAGGAAAATTAATAAAGGAAGTGCAACAGTAAAGAGCACATTGGCAGAAGTGCAAAAGGGTCACCAAAAATTAGCAGAGGTTCAGAGGCACTTCCATTGAGAGCTGGACCAGCAGTTGTGTTCACATCCGTGTCAAAACGGAGAAAATAGAATGCCAGTCACCCTTGGAGTTGGAATATCAGAGAGCAGGGAGGGAAAAGGAAGCACATAGTTGCAATCTGCCCTTCAATGGAATTGACAGCCTAAATACCCTCCGGTGAAGAAGTAATTCAGAAGATCATAAAAATCAAGACCTAAAGGCTAAGTACAATGTCTATAGGTCTGATGGAATCCTTCCGGTTGCCTGTTTTCCATCAGAGTGGCTTCTATCTACGAAAAAAAAAGTCACTATCTCTAACTTTGGTGGCCTAATATGAGTCCCACCTGGCATCCCCAACATAACAAAAGGTCAAGGAGTCTTGACTTACAGCTCCTTTCTCAACAAGGCAAGGATGAGGACAAACTTGCATTCATCTCATCTTCTACAACCCCAGCAGCAAGACTGATGATAAAAAGCCACAAAATAGCTTTCAACCAACTCTTTTTAGCCTTAGGTTTCAAAAGATTGAGCCTGCTCCTGAAAATTTTGATAAGTGCCTCTAATCTGTTGTTTGTGATTAATGGATCTGAAATGGTTACTGGTGTCAATATTCTCATTATCATGAGAAGTAAACTGGTGATAGGTGAACAAGACCGTGAATCTGTCATCTTTGGGATTAATGCACCATCAGAGTGTTGGATGTCTGGCACTGCTGTGCTTGTGGACACAGCACACGTGACTTAGTCTGCTGTAAACACTCACAGAAGGTTAGCAAGGAAAGAGAGGGTACAACAGACCACCCTCTAAAATACAATAACACCTGCTCTGCAGGCTCTGCAGCTGTTTGATTGGAAAGCCCATCTCAACAAGAATGTTTTCATAAATCACAGAGATATAAATTCAGAGGATCACACCACTAATGCAGACTGATAATAAGCCTCTGAGAAATATTACTCTGTGTTGAATAGCACAGCCTGAGAAGGCAGAAACACTGAACTCCCCAATCTTGCAATGAGGTATAAATGTGCAAGTCTCTATCAGTTTAATCTGATTTAGAACCAATATACTGTATTTCTGACCCTTCCCTTCAGCCTTGCTGAACCATGATGAACCTCATGATGAACCTGTCCAGACAGTTAATCTGTCTGAAAGATAATCTTACGAGGAAAAAGCAGTTACCTCCTTCAATCAATCCATGGCATAGCTGCTTGAACATTCATATTGTGGAAGGGAAAATATGAATGCTAGCCCATGGCAGGATCATTGCCACCTGGTTACATCAGCTTAAGGTACCATGGTGCTAGGCTCTGGCATACGTACTCTAGAAAAATTAGGTATACTTTTCTTAGGAACTGTAGGACAAGTCTACAGGCACTAAGGGGAAGATGAAACCTGACACAGAGAAGCTCAGTTTGATCTCAAAGCAATTAATGCATCATGTTGATATCCGGTACTACTACGAGCATTTTAAAAGTAACACAGGATGCAAGAAAAAGGTCCAGCAGAGACACTGGGAGAGTGTTGGTTGGTTTCTTGTAGCTGCAAGAAATCTACCATTAATGAAATGAGCCAGGCAGGCAAACCAGAGAACACACATAAGGTGGGTTATCACTGCAACCGAACTCCCACAGGATGCAGATCCCAAACAAAAGGACTTGCAACGGAAGTACAATAGCTTCATAGCAACAGGAAAGTGCTTTGAACACTTTGAATCTCCTGTCTGGAGAGCTAGAAAAATTCAAGTTGGTTACCATTCTAGATCTGTACTCGAAGTTCATACATTGAAGCTGGATTTCTGCTCACAAACTGAGATGTGAATTTGGATGTTTAAGTCCCTAAAATGTTAATTGCAAAGAGTGATTCAGGTGATCAGCTGTTTAGTAATTGTTTTATGGAGCTGAATTGTTCTGTTGACTCTGTTGACTAGGGTCAGTATGGCACACCCTAAACACAGAGCAATTTTACATGCTCAGATGTTTTTCCAGAAGGCAGAGATCTATGACAGATCCTGTATTTTATGTGCCAGCCCCACATGGATGTCTGAGACAACTTAGGTCATTTAATGTAGCATGGATCATTCACTTAAGCAATCAAATCCTTCCCAGGACCTGTACTGATTATGCTCCTCTGTAGATGCCTAAATTTGTTTCAGATACTTAATGTAACTGAACCCTGTCCTGCAGTCTTTCCAGAATGGGTTATGGTTCTCCTTTTATTTTGAACTATTTTCCTCAAGGATGTAAAGTGATTTGTGCATTGGGTTGGCGCAGTAAAGTTTTGGTAATAGAGGCCTACAGAGGTGGCTTCTATGAGAGCTGCCAGAAGCTTTCCCCATGTCCAACAGAGCCAATGCCAGCAGGCTCCAAGATGGACCCACCACTGGCCAAGGCTGAGCCCTTAAGCAACAGCTGAGAGCTGCTTCTTTCAGTCAATCCTTCCAGGCATAAAGCCAAGAATTCAGAATTAAAGGTTTAAAGCACTAATGATCAGGTGCCAGAGCAGAGAGTGCAGTAAGGCCCTCTCTCTATCTACCTCGAGACACGCCTATGAAAATGCAAACGTGACAAAATGTCAAGAACCAGAAATCACCAGGACAGAGAAAAGAAAAATCTTGGGCAGAGAAGTCAATGTCCAAAGCATGGCCGAATCTGCACATTCTTGTGGAGCAAAAGGGATGTGTTTTGATATGCCAGGAGAAAGAGTCATTACCAAGACTGATTAGCACTGCTTTTTTCCCCTCACATTAAAAAACAGGCCACAACCAAATCACGACTTTTATACTGAAGGTTGTGTTTCACTCAGAGATTCAAGGTACAAACTGCCTTTAGAAAATCTGTGTAGTAATCAACATGTTATACTAAAAGTCTATACTAAAAAATAACGACAAGAATTTGCTTCTGAAGCCTAGATAGCAGCTTTATTTTACATATATAATTACCAGTTATTTACTGTGCCTATATGAATATGAAATATTGAAATGATGCAGTGGATTGAAAAATAACAGAAGAAAAAACCATACAGAATCAAATATAGCTAATGCATTTTAAGTACTATGACAGAGAACACACACAAGTACACACTTTTTGCAGAGAACAAAAACGACCTAAAAGGAAATACACCAAGGACAATAAACTAAATGCAAACTTAGTCAATAAAGTCTTACCTGTCTTTCCTCTTTCCACTCCCAACTCTCACATTGCCTTAGTACATTCCAATTTTACTCAAAACTAAAATATCTTAAAATACGATGAGTAAGTAACAAAAAACTCACTAACTTTGTGGCAGGTATCCAAAACCCGCTCTATCAAACATTTCACCTAATTTGTTTGCTATCTCCATTTTTAAAATGCCACATCCCCCTCCTGCCACAATGATGCAGCAATTTCAGAGCTCATTTTATGATGGAAGTTCATATATTCCATGAAAGGGAATATATATATTTTAAACATGCAAGGAAGAGGTAGAACTTCAGAGACAATGTCAGGTGGTCCGGGCACCTAACCAGAATAAAGGCTTGGATACCACCATCCTGGTGCACAGGCACAATCTAAAAATGACAAAACAGCAACTGTTCACTGAGAGAAACATATGTAGCCAAATAAAATAATTTTTTCTGTAAAGTTGGGTTCTTTTTATGCTACTTTTAAAAAAGAATATCGCAATGCAATCTTCTAAACGGAGTAGTTTAGAAGGAAAATTATTTTGCTACAGTTACTTGTCTTCAGTAAAAGAAAAACAGCTATAAAAGAAGAGAATTACACCAGGGAATGGTTTTAAGTATCAAGGGAAATGCACTGGAAGCAAAGCGCTTGATTCTTATTCCCTCAGGATACAAGAACTGGACTGAAGATCTAGACATACACTTTCACACTTTAGTCTGAAATAGAAACAAGTTTTTCCAAATCAAACAGAGTATCAACCATTTGTAGCTTAAGAGTCAGAGCTGATTTGTCTGATGTTGCTACCTACTGTACTGTAAAAAAAGACTTAATGCAAAACTATTGAAAGCAGTGATATCTCACAGGCACAAAATCACAGTAAGATAGAAGTTTGCTTACCTCTTCTTTCTTAATGTGTTTTACACTCATAAAACACTGAAGCAACAAGTCCTTGATTTCATTACTCTCCTCTGAATCATAATCAAAACAAAGTAATGTCTGATGTAGATTCCATACCCGAACTATATCTGCACCCTGACAGGAAAGAAGAAGCCCACATTACAATGCAGTCGGCATGGCTTTAACGCAAAGATGCATTTAAAGGATTTTAAATAACGAATTTGAAATGCATTGCTACAGACAGAAGATTTTTAGACTGTGAAATTATGAACATTAATTTCATCACATCACTGGGAAAAAATGTGTCACTGCAGAAATTCTGACTTCCAGCAAATGAAGACATGCTCAAGTACAGAAAGAAAGTTGCCATATCAAGCAAAATATGTTAACACCATGTTATTCCACTTTTGAAACTTCATACAATAAACACAGTCAACAGGGAGAAACAGAAGAAAGAAATAAGTAAATGACACATCTATTGGGTTAGTGCAAAAACGTGTATCAGAAGTATACCAAGTCACTCACACATTTTGGAAAAGGAATTTCAGACCACTAGGAAAGTAAGAAAAATTATTTGTAGAAAGATAAAGAGCAACAGAAGATGAAGTTTCCCACAAAAGTTGCCTCTGTGAGCAGCTGAACATAGTACTTAAAATCTGAGTTAACAAAAAGAGTGAACTGCTGTTGAAACCTTGGTCATTACACTGGACAAACAAGTGAAACGATGAAAACGAATGAAAAAAAAAAAATCCAGTTCACTTGCGAAATTGATGCCAAAAATCTTTAAAATTTGTTCTGGAGAAGGCAGTGTTTTATTGGAGGGGTTATCTTTCTGGAATTACTCAGTAATAACCTGAAAGTCAATATAGCTCCAGCATACCGTAGCAGCTTTATTCAGGCTTTTTCTTAGCAGAATGACAAGTAGAGTCTTCCCTGGCTGCTCCTTCCCTTCCAGTCCCTTCTCCCACCACATTTCACATACACGTTGGATAGCATCCTGTAGGATTTTTTCAGATGCGGGTAATGCAGGAAGAATACCTACAACAATAATAAAATAACTATTTAGTACAATGAACCAAGTCCTGTAAAATGGCAGTCTTAATATACTAACTATACTTCACAGTGTCAACCAGCTCTTGCCACATTTATACACAATGGCTTATTCTCACTGCAGTAATTCAGGCAGCTTTGTTAACTCTAAGGTTTTGCCCAAGTTTTTTGATCAGTAACAACAGAATATTAAGTTTTGACTTAAAAATAATGTAAGTCACAGGATAACCAAATTTATCTTCCATTGGGTGAACAGCTGGGAGAAAGAAAACCATTTAAGTTCCAACTTCTAAATTGTTGCAGCTGATTTTTAAGTAAACGCTCCCTTAATTTTGTCTCAAATGTAAGAGCTCACGTCAGTATCAACTTTTCTCCTGTGAATTCTGTTTCATAGGCCAGCTGGATTTCAGTCAGATCAAACAAACAGCCTCTGTAAAATGCTGCATTCTGTACAGATAAGTACGCACCATTCAGTATAAAAACACATTCTAGAAGAGCTTTGTAGTTGACATTTTCATCCACTGCAGGTATGGAAGCAGCAACAACAGCTGTCACTCCTTGGATCACTGCTACAGTTTGTTTCTGAAAGAAAGCAATGGTGAGGGAACAATTCTCAGTTTGTTTTGGACTCAGAAAATTATTTCAACAAGAAGTACACCTTAGCAACAGAGAGCAAAGCTGAATTATTATGCTTCCGTTTCGAAGAAGGAGTAGACTAGCATCCAAACCCTATCAAAGATGACAAAGTATAGATTTTTAAAGTACATTTATTTTAAAAAGTTTCGAAAGAGCTTTTGGCTCCAGCTAGTAGGTACTCTGTGAGTGCACATGTGCACCCATTCCTCCACTAAAATCCTCATCTGCAACAAACCCACTCGAACACACATCCATTTCAGAGCTAAAAGAGTGTAACTAGCAGGGTCTCATGCACCTTGGAAATGTGTACATCTGGTGACTTTTGATCCAAGTATGTTATAGGCCTCTGAATGTATGACTAATTTCTCTACAAGACTCTAAGCCTCTCTAATGATTTCCCCACTGCATTTCTTTTCTTCCTTCAATTAAATAACCTTTTTCCCCAGTATTCTCAAGGCTACCTAGACTACAGTGCAGAAGGCAATATATGAGGGTCTAAGTCAGAGAAATTATATATATGCTAAATTTGTGGAAGGGGCATTCAAATCTAGATTTCATGATCTTCATTCAATAAAATGACATCCCAAATCAGGTCATGAATAAATCATTTAAAAAATGGGCAGGAAGGTGGTATTTGGAACTCATCAATTTTGGTAACCCACGAATGTTTTCAGATGTTATGAAAATATTACATCTTATTTCCCCAAAAATACTAAATACTCATCATATTTTCATTTTACAAGATTCTTACCACTTCTGGAACTATCTCAACTTCCATGTCATCATCACTTTTATCATCTCCAATCCTGTGCCATGTTTCCACGGGGTTCTCCATCAAGCTCTCTGTCAATAGCTGTGTCAGTCTCTGCCATAGTACTTCTTTTTGCTTTCTTGGCAATTCTTGAAGTAGCTCATTCAAGTCAAAACGATCAAACGTATTTTTCTATAAATGGTCAGGAGATACCACACATTTCCACATCAGTGAAGTGGCTTATATTTCACCATCGTATTTCCTAAAATTAATGTGGGTTTTTACATTAAGGATTAACTTACCTTCCTCTGCAGTTACAGAGGTAATAAACCTTCTAGAAGTTATACTTTTTAAAAATAACATAAGAAATGTCTGCTACTTAGCTCTTTATCATGAAGCTAAAGTGCTGCTTTTAATACAGAAGTCTTTAGCCCTTGATAGCAATGGAGACAATTCCCTTACCCAAGAAGCTCACAACCACACAGAATTACACCTTTGCTATCTTAGATATAGATTGATGATGGCTGTTCAAAGAAAACCCTTAGGCAAGGAATGGACATGTAACAGTCAGTACAGCCACAGGGACAGCACTAGACTGAGGATACGATCTGCACACATCAGTGCTCTGCACACTGCGCTGTTTTAACCCCCACCCAATCAAACCCAGCTCCTGAGCACGTTAAGTCCAGACTTCCTGCTTAAACTCCACTGAAAGGGAAGCCACTCTGTCTTTAGTAGAGAATACACCAGGAGACTGATGAGAACTACTTCCTCAGAAGAACTTGGCTAGAACAATTTACCTCAGAGACACAAAGAGTCTGTTAGCATCAAAAAAGGGTAGGCAACCTGCTAGGAAAGGGAATATGCAGAGAGAAGATGACAAGGAAAACCAGGCACAGCCAAGAGGAAGTCCAGATAATTTTTGAGCTGCAATTTGCAATACTGGAGTGAAGGTTTACTGCATCAAAAACACTTCAGAGGAAAGAGGGAGAATGTCCATGATCTTGAAACAAATATATTTTTAGTTTGTAGATACACTGTAAGGAATCAAAAAGAAAAAGTTGAAGGTAAAAACAGAAAAGAATGAAAGAAGCAGCAGTAAGTACTAGAAAGTTTCCAGGAGGGTATGAGAAGAAAGATCCTGTTACATATTTATGAGAATTTCTATCCTATTCTACAGCTGAAAACAAATACAATAAACCAAAGGCCTCATAGGGAGTTCTGCAGCCCGCTACTTCAAACAAACCCAAAAGACAGGATATTAAGATTGTACTGTTTTGAACAAAAAGAATGAATTCATAATAAGACCAGAGCTTTTGGATCTTTCTTTGGGATGATATGAGCTAGAATTATTCCAAAATCTATGAAGGAAAAGGATGACACTGAATGAAAATCATATCTGTGATTCTTGTTTTCCTAAGAAATAATGTACTTTTTTGAACTGGAATGGGATGTAGTGGAAAAAATTAACAGCACCTGTTGAAGGCCTCAGTGAACAGCACCACAATGACAATATTTTTAAAAGTTTACAAAGAAAGAAAAGTGAAAAGCCCATGAGAAACCTTGAAGGAAAATCTGCAAACCCCTAGAATTTTAGAAGACACGGATGAAACTAAACACTGACAGGAGAGAAAGGAAAAATTTCAGGGGAGGGGTGGAGGAGGCCTGAGAGGGTGTGTAGAAATCAGACACCGAAAGAAGCAGTGATGCTAAGAACAGAAATTTCAAAAAAGTTTAAAAGGCAAATTCTGAGGCTAGAGCACCAAATAAGCAGAAAAAGCAGGGCAAATATAATACAAAGACTAAGGACAGCAGTGGGGCTTTAATAATGCTTTATTCGAGCACAGCCTCCTCCAGAGAAGCAGTCAAGAATTTTTCAAGGGAGATCGTAAGAGGAGGATCCTCATACCAAGACAAGACATGGTCACACACCCTCCATCACTGAAGGTTTCAAAAGATAGTAAATAAAATAACTCAAGTCTCTTGGACAATCAAAAAGTCATCTGAATATTCACATTCCCTTATGTTACGAAGGCAATTTAAATCAATATACTCATTCTAGCTGGTGACATAAAGTTTCCTGAGATATTGGCAACAGCTGAAAACTGTTGCAAGAGAACTCCTGTGAATTTGTGATTAAAAAGAAAAGGATGAAAAAAACCCCACATCTAATCCAAATAGCTCCAGACATGTCAGGATACAATACTGAACGCAGATGGCAGAAACAACAAAACCAAATCAATTGACAAGGAAACACTGCAAGTGCTGTGTGTTATCCTGAACGGAATCGTTTCCTGTTGAAAGTTTTCAGATTTTAGATTTGGGGAAAAATGGGAAGGAGACTTTAAGCAGAGGCAATCTGGTAATAAAGTTGTCATCTATAATTACATACAGGTGTGCAAATGAAAGAGCACATTTCTTGGAGAAAGAGATTCAGTGATGTTTGGGAAACAAACTTTTCTAAGCTTATTATATAGAACATGATTGCAGGTTTAATACATTTGCTACATTAGTAAACCAGTTCATGCCTCTGAGGACATAGAGGTCAACTGATCCACTTTCTTTATCCTGATACAGGTACTATCAGGAAAATACTGATTAGAAAGCTTAAGAAACTAACTTAACAATACCATTTATAACAGCAAGCAAAAAATGTTTAGAAGAAATCAGGTATATCTTAATACCAGACAGACTGAAGCTTAGTGGAAAAATCACAATGCAAATTATTATTTCTCATTATTATGTAATGTCACATACACAACGTGAGAATGAACTTTTAATAGATTTCAGGGGATTTGTTGTTCCTCCCTCTTCTCTCCACACTTCATTTAGAGAGAGCAATCTATCCCTTCTATACAGCATTCAGTGGTAGAAAGAACTATTCAAGTACAAGTAAACATGGACCAAAGAACAAGTGGAGCCCAAACTATCAAATGAATGAACAAATACTGGTAAAACATGACTTTGCTATGTTTGTACATTAACTCAAATTCATTATATACCAATAAATTTTCATAGGTTAAAATTAAAAAATACAATACTTCATTAACCTCAAATTAGTATTTTTTTAGTATTGCCACAGTACTAATAATTTATTGTTTTGAAAAGTAAATTGCATGTGAACAACCAAATGTCAAAAAAATTAACTGGTTTATAAATATCAGTATTTCAGATTCCACAACTTTTTCAGCCATCTGAACTTATTTTCTACAGCAATTATTCCCACACATCTGCAAGTCCCAGACAAACAGTTTCTGTCCCTTTGTCACACAATTTCTGCACTTGTAACAGACTTATGATTTCATGAGTGATACATGTACACATTTAGTTACTTACAGGATTCTGAGTGTAACGCAGGAAGTCTTCAATTGACTCTTTAGACACAACTTGCAAAAATGCTTCGCGTTTCATCGTGGAATTGTTATGCCCTGCTACATAAACAAAGCAAAGCATTAGAGAAGATACTGTATATCAAAACAAAATCATTTCAGTCTCAGTTACAGTCGTGTATTAGTTATATATATATATGAGATGTATATATAGATATATATGTTATATACTACAATAGTTACACACGTATTACACAGTTAGAGAAGTTTTCCCCTCCAACATACTTTACAGTTATCTGAATCAGCATTTAGATTCACAGTATCACTAAACTGCAGGGTTTGCAAGCTTTCTTTTTAGGTTTCGGGTTTTTTTTTTAAATAAGTAAGTCTTAAATCAGAACAAATTTTTAATGGATACTTTGATATTTAAAAAGCGCAGTATATTCTCCAGGACATACCCCCTATTTAAGCTGGCCATCATTCCCGACAACAGTATTTATTTGTATGAGAAGTTCTGAGGGATAATAAAATGGTCTCTCCTTTTCTCTGTGTCAAATGAAAACTATGGGAAACTCACAAAGTCACCGAGAGCTTAATTTGCTCACCTAAGCATCCCCTCCATCCTAAGTGTTTCCTGACGTGCTCTTCCCATTAGGAGAGTGACTTACCCAGCCTTTAGTGTGTGTGAAGCCGCATCACAGAACGGGGCGGGGGCCCCTCCTGGGCCCCGTCCCGAGTCACCCGGGGGCTCCCGCCAGGCCCCGGCAGAGCAGAACGGGGGAAGTCGGACTGGCCGCTTACCTCGGGCTCCCTCAGAGCGGCGAAATGCTCATGGATCCGCGGGATGCGCTTCCAATACCGCGACGCCGCCTCAGGGCAGCGGAACGAAGCCGGCGGACTCGCACGCAGAAGAGCCCGCGCCGCTCGGCAGCACGGCCGGAGGAGGCAGCAGCCCCGGGAGCCGCTCGGAGGGGACAGCCGGGGACACTGGGGACACCCTCAGCCCCGCAGTCCCTCCCTCACCCGCCACTTTTCGAATCCGTCCGCGGCGGACGTTGAGCGCGCGCCGCGGAGCTATCGTCTCGTCTCGCGAGAGCTCGGCCGCCGCCCCACGCCCCTTCCCGCGCGCGGCACCGCTGAGGGAGGGAACGTGGGAAGGCGGCCCCGGAACACATCCGGCACACGGCGCTGTGCTCAAAACTCAAGGAATTATGGACTCAGTTAGGCTGGAAAAGACGTCCGAGATCATCGATTCCAACCTATGACCGAACACCACCATGTAAACTGGACCGTGGTACTGAGTGCCAAGTCCGGTCCTTCCTAAACACCTCCACGGACGGTGGCTCCACCACTTCCGTGGGAAGCCTATTCCAGTCCCTTTTCTGTGAAGAAATTCCTCCTAATGCCCAACCTGAACCTCTTCTGGCGCAGGTTCAGGCTGTGTCGTTGTCCTGTCGCTGGTTCCCTGGGAGAAGAAACCAACCCCCACCTGGCTAATTCCATCTCTCTTCAGAGAGCTGTAGAGAGCGATGAGGTTCCCGCTGAGCCTCCTGCAGGCTGAGCCCATCCCAGCTCCCTCAGCCGCTCCTCACAGGATTTGTGCTCCAGCCCCTTCCCCACCTCCGTGGCTGAGCCGCGCCTGTGCCCGCAGAGCCCAGCCCGGCCCCGGCAGCGCCCGCGGGCAGTGCGGGCTGCGCTGCTCCCGGGAACTCCGGCCAGGCTGAAAGGGTTGCTCGCTGCTCTCACTACCACAGGCTGGGTGGAGGACACGGCTTGTCCAGGAGGAACATCCCATCAGTTACCCAGAGGCAGCTGCCAGGGAGCAAACCCAACCCCCAGCTCACTATTCCCGTTCTGTACCTACCTCAGAAGGCTCAGTGCCTTTAAACAGGGAGTAAGACAGGCTCAGTTAAATAAATTCATGTTCATGCTTTAGAAACAGTATTCCTTCCCCTATGCATCTATGGATCCTGATATGGATCTCTGGGCATACTGCTCTTACAAAACATCATGCTTTTGATTACACTGGTGGCTTTTTTTTCTCCAACAATCTTTTTGTTGCTATTGCTGATAGCTACGCCTTTTACTCAGAGTCCTGGTGAACAACGCATGTGTTTTGCACTCTTCATCCAAAGTGATCAAGAGTTAAACAGCCTACATGCCAGAATGTATTGCAAACTATGTAAACCAGATGATATTCACACTTTGATAACTAAGGATTTTTTTTTTAATACATCAGAAAATGATGTTTTCTGTGTCTTCTCAAAGTTAATTTGCAGTGTTTGGAAATAGTTGGTCTCAGATCTTGAATTCTGTAATATTCCCCATTCCATTTGTTTGAGGTCTTCTGCAAATCAAAACCAGTCAATGTGTCTTGTTAGGGGCTTAATTTATATCTTTCCGTTTGGCATTTTCGGTAGCATATTATTGCTCAGTGTTGTTGGCTGTTCAGAAGACAGAGGTGCGTGACTGAAGTAACTTACTGTCAGTCTGTGGAAACAGTACAGCATGTGCTGCTCTACTGTGCAAACAAACAGAAAACCAACTATAACTTCCATAATACTTCTCACATCTGTTCAGACTTTTCAGGACTGTAATTTAAAAAAAAAAAAAGATGTGATTCAGATTTTATTTAATATTATATGTAAAAATTCACTCCTTTTAAAAGTAGTATTTACGTCTTCTGATATTTTAATTTTTAACATAGAATCTTCTTTAATCATCCTACCTTTCACAGTATTAGTTTATACTTAAAATTAAGACTTTTCACGTTTTCTGCCATATATATATATCACTTACAGACTTTTCCTGATTTACTTTTTAAAATTCTTGAGTAAACTATTTACTTGCATTTTATACAGTTTGAAAACTATACGAGGAAAAATAGTTTATATAGGCTTAGCCTATGTAAATAATGCTATTCTGTATTAGTTCAAAAATGTACATGACATGACTAAAGTTATTGAAAGTAAAACTAAAACCTGTTTCGATTCCTGAATCATGACCTGAGTCCACATGACACTTCTGAAATAAGGGGGTTTTAAAACAAGTATGTGCCATGTAGAAAGTACTGAAGGCACAGCAGGAAAATATGTTCCATTCCTTCCAGAAGCAGTGTCTTCCCAAAAGCAGGAAGCACTTTGCTCCTCCACATTAAAGAAGGATGAAAAATCTGTTTCAGATCCCGTGGACCTGACTTTATTTCCCAAGTTAGGTATTCAGCTAAGTGCAAGCAGCCTGTGAGACATTTTGCCTGAAATAAGTTGCATGAGCAATCAGTATACCTGTAGAATTGTAAAAGCAAATAAAAACCAATAAAACTTGACATTTATGCATTGTGCTAATGTCTGCCTATATCAAAAAATTTCTGCATATATGAGAAATCTTTGCCATTTTAGATCCAAACTGATGGATTTATCATGACTCACGTAGACTGAATATTTCATTAATACCTTGATTAGTCTTCTAATTAGATGCTACATTAGTCACCTGGTTACTGTTTATTTAGTCAGGCACATACCCATTTAGCAAACAAACTAAAACATATTTTAGCTTTTAATTTCTGTTGCATAGCAACCACAGAATGATTTTTTCATAGTATTGAAACTAGAAGTTGACACAGATAACAACAGGCTGAATAACACCAAATGATTCATTTTAAAGGACCACATAGAGAAACCAGAGAGGCAGAATAATGTTTTCTAGGTTTTTTCAAGAGCTGTACATGAACTGCAAGCCAGTAATGAACCTACAACTCTATTTTCAGTTTCTCTAATATTCTCCCTTTCAAGATTACCAAATTACATGCCTCTCTTTGACATATCTGTTCATCTGTTCAAAATAATCTATACCCTGTGATAATAATCTCATATTTATTATCATTTTCCTGTCAAGTCAAGTTAAGGCAAAAATGAAAAATGGGCCTTTCGCACATGGTTGCTGAGCAACAGCAAATAAAGATTTGCTTTTGTGCTACTGCTTCATGAACCAGTCTTTATTCTTGTTGGTGGCCTGCATTACAGATCTCAGTTACAAATGGCTCACACCAGAATATTGTTGTTTGGGCTAGAGCAAGCATTCCATTTTAACCTATAAGAGTCAACAATATAAATTAAAAATAAACAAGTAGTTCCCTGAACATCAGACACTTTCTTGACAGTATTTTCTTATATTTATGATGTTATTTTCTAGATAATAATTTCTTATGAGATTATTGTACGCATTATCTGCTACCATGTTAGAATTGTAACTCCTATTTCTTTTGCTTTGAATATGTAATAAAATTTGTTATGGTTAATACAGTATGAACAAAATCTGCTCATCCTCTGAGGCAGGCTGTTAATAATTTACATGCATGCATTTCCCTTGATTTTTTTTTGATCTTCACATACTTTGATAAATAATCCGAACAGCATGGGAGAGAGATGAAGTTTCACACTATTCCACTTCTCCAGATCTCCCCTTGCCTGAAGGTAATCCTGCCAATCATGCCATCCTTTATTCAGAGGCAACTGTCACTTCTCAATGCTGGTGTGATTAGACCGTGAAACAGCTTATTTCCCTTAAATTATTAATATTAACATGAATCAATTTTAGAGTTTAAGAGATTAAGTAGAAAAAAATTACTACAGAAAAAAAAATTATCCTTGTTAACTCGCACAAAAATAAGGCAATAAAATGCGCAGAAGGAATGCAAAAGCTGGTCGGGAGAGTCACTCCCTGGAGCTGCTATGGACGCTACGGAAGTCCTGAACTGCCGCCCCGCGGGAGCTCCCCGGTACTGCCGGCATCTGCAGGGATCCACACCCCGCTGAAGTGAAGCTGAAAACTTAATTTGCTTTGCTTTGTTATGATGCTTCATGACAAAATACTTATTTATTATATCATGACGTCGATCACAGGGCTGGAGCACCTCTCCCATGGAGACAAGCTGAGAGAGTTGGGGGTGTTCAGCCTGGAGAACAGAAGGCTCTGGAGAAACTTCAGAGCACCTTTCAGTGCCTTAAGGGGCTAAAAAGAGAGCAGGAGAGGGAATTTTTACAAGGCCATGGAGTAATAGGACAAAGGGGAATGACTTTAAACTGACAGAGGACAGGTTTAGATTAAATATTAGGAAAAAATTCTTTCCTGTGTGGGCGGTGAGGCCCTGGCATAGGTTGTCCAGAGAAGCTGTGGATGCCCCATCCCTGGAAGTGTTCAAGGCCAGGTTGGATAGGGCTTTGAACTACCTGGTCAAGTGGAAGGTGTCCCTGCCCATGGCAGGTGATGTTTAGGATCTCTTCCCACCCAAACCATTCTATGGTCCTTTAATTATTATGTGCTGTATTATTCTGCTGTTACTGTTATCACCTGTTCCTTACAGGCAGTATTACATATCACAGTAATTTTTCTCTGCTCACTATTAGTACCATGAAAATAGAAAGATTTCTGAAATGTTATAAAATGCTACAGAAAGAAATTACAGTAAGAGTATTTGCATAGCTGAATCCATCCCACTGTAAAAAAAGGGAGTGTAATTTTTCATTATAGCTACAGCATTTTCTAGTATAAAGTCATTTTCATCTTTCAGAATACTATGTATCGAGTAAATTTATAATACTAGTTTGTCAGTTAATTTGTTTCCGATATAAAACACTCCAATTACAAATGCCATGTCTATATTACTTTAACCCTATTAAATTACATTCTGATAGAGATTTACACCTCTTATAAGTGTCCTGTCTCCTTCTGTCTCTCATTCTGTTTTAGTCTTTAGGAGAAGAATTGCTTTTAAAGTACAAAAACACTGTTATTACTAATTTTACAAGTGCTCTTAGAGGTTTCATTGTGATAGACATGCATCATTGTGATACAACACCATCTCTATTCAATCTTTTTAGTACGAAACATGAAAATACTGTATAAATACCAGAATGGACATGATTTCCTCATCTGTATTAGTTTATACATATGTAAACACACACAAACAACAAACCGCTTTGCATTGCTTGGACATTACACCAGCAGTTACTTGTCTCTCACATCAGTGTTGGCTTTGTCAGCAGGGGGAACACCTCATGTCCTTGATCCAGACCAGGAACCTAACCAAAGCCCACTGGGGTTTTTTACAGGCTGCATGCCGTCTTCCTTCATGCAAAACTGACAGTAGTGTAGTATCAGGCTGGGGAGACATTTGAAATCAGGCACCTGTGAGGGCTTACATATTCACTAGTTTAGACATACTTGTCATTTATTCCTGTCCTGGGCATCAAACAGTTTTATTATCACAAGACCTGTGTTTTGGCAAATACTTCCTGATCATGTTCTTAAGCAAAGGAAAATTGATCTGTAAGTTATTTATTCTAGTACAATTTGATCTGTCCCTCCTTCACCCCTGTGTTTATTGTACTGCTCCATGATGAATTTCATTGTTAGATATCCTGAGTTCCTAGCCACAAGCTTGAATCAACAGTAAATACTTAAAGCATAGTGATGTTTCAAATGTGCTGGTCAAGGCCCTTTTCCATGTCCTAAACCGTAAATTCACTTCTGCCTGCTTCTGATTAATTTCAGCTTTTTGCACTTAATCTTATTAAAGTTGTGTCAGCAACTCGACGGAGTTCTAGAATCAAATCTCATTTGGTATCTAAGGCATGAAACACCCATGGTGAATTGCTGACAGAAGCATGCTAAATTTCTAGTGAAGTGAGACCCTTAATCTTCCAAAAGTTTCATGTATCCTCACATCATGGACCATTTTTAAAATTTCCCTGTGCCTCATGACTAAATACTTCTACAAAACCATTTTGGCAGACTGAATCCCCCGTTATGAAACTCAATTCTTTTAGCATCACCGGTGCCTCAGAGGAAAGGGGCAGAGCAGAGCACAGGGGACCATACCTGTTGTTCACTGCTTTTAAGCCAAGGTGACTTGAGGCTCCACTCCCCAACATATTGTACAAGAAACGAAGTGCACAGGCGGTAAAAAATGGATTTTGCGAATAGGGTCTGCACTGCCATCTAGTGGAATGTAACAGTTCCTTCAGGGACAAAAAAAAAAAACCTGGGCACTAATGACTACACATTCCAAAACTTGAAAGTCTCATTGTGAAAGACAAGATGAGCAAAACTAAAATGCTTTATAAAAAAATATTAGAAATGAAGCCTTTTTTACATCTCAAATAATCTGAACTTGAAAAAGCATATTAAATAAAAAAATATGGCCTAGAACAAAGTTGCCTAAAACTCTAAGATTGATACCTCTTTTTAGAAAACTCATCTTTGTATTTTAAACTTTTGATTCCAACTTATTTTACATGCAAATTAATTAATGATTTACCAAATAAGACAAAGAACCAGCATTGCTACCAATACCATTCATGAGTCATGACTATCCATTGCCATTTTTACCCTTCATTTCATTGTCATCACCTGGATAAAGGACAGGTCTAGAGACAATCCAAGTTCTTTGTTTGGATGCTGTTGTCACTTCATCAAATGTATCCAGTGGGACTCTGAGCTGAAAGTGACAACAGAGCACCCATGCAGTGGCTGTCATAATTACTTTAGCTCAGAGAATTTCATTATTCATGCAAAACCAGAAAACCTTTCCTATAAATTGTAGGTGGAAAACATTGCAACACAGTAACTTTGACTAACTCGGAGAGAGCAACGACAATCATGCAAAATATGTCAGGGATTTCAGCCTATCAGTTGAACTATTTCTCCCATGTGAAATCTGCACGAAACTGTCTTGAAAAATATTCTGTATTCAATTATTAATCATTGTAACATGCTGAGTAAGCGCCAGTTGTCAGTCTCTGAGAGTTTGTAGAATAACGCACTAGCTTGCAAATTCAACTGGAGAATAAAGTAACTTACTAGAAATGTCAAGCTGGAAACAACCTTCATTAAATGTGTGCACCATTTTTGGTTTTAGGGATCTTGTCCCAGTTATGAGTAAAAGTATTGACCTTCATTCAGTACCTACAGACAATTATCATTGTGTTAGCATTATGTACATTACAACTCATGTTCTATGCATAGATAAATGTTATTTTTAATTCCCATCAAATTTTTGCATCCTGACTTAACAAAGCTTGCAGCTTCCAGCTGCGTGACTCCTTTTTTCTGCCCAGCCAGAGTTGCTACATGCCCGTCCCTGAGAGCTTGGGCTCAGGAAGCAAAATGCCCAGAAAGACCTTCTGCACAGGCCCAAGAGTGCACAGAGCTCCAGTACATTTATTGAGCTTACGTAATGTTTAAAAAAATATACTTGAGAGTCATAGAATAATTGAGGTTGGAAGGGACCTCACCAGGTCATCTAGTGCAACATCCTGCAGAAAGCAGCTACTTTGCTTAGATAATTAATAAATAAAATTGATTTGCAGTTAGATCTTTACCACCCAGCTGATGAGTGAAATCACAGGACGGAGCCTGGTGCAGGGACATCCCAGCTTTTTTCTGTCCATCATTTCTTGCACGGAGGCTGAGGTGCTTCCTGCCCCGCTCTGAGGGTGGTTGGGTTACCAAGTCCTGGCAGGAATGGGCCATGTGCCTCCAGGCCACAAACCACCCCAGGCAGAACCAGCCCTACCACAGCCTGGGTGTGAAAGGTTGGAATCTTGCCTAGCTTTGGTCTGTCCTTGATGATGTTTCTATATCAATCTTAAGGGGAAGAATCATCACTGGTAGGCCTTAATTCCCTTGCTATAAAGTTTACAGCTACTGAGGACTCAAAGATTAACATGAAAGACAAGCTGGCTTCATTTTGGTGATGTCTGAGGAAACAGATGCAGGAGCCTGCTCAAATTGGATTCCACTGTAGATGACTGGCAAGCAATATTCCCTGCAGACAGTGAGAACAGAGAGCATCACCTCTATCACATGAATACAGATTAGAGAACTTTCCTCCCAGAGCTGCCATCTACTATGGCAGCTAAATTCAGTGCATAACACTGAAAGAAATACAAGTGGATTTTTGCATTTTTCATAAAATGTATTTCAGAAGGTGCCTGAGAATATTGTTGAGAGCCTGACTGCCTTAGAAATCAGCAGGAGAGCACACAACAGTTGGACACTTTACAATATACAAAATCACCATTTGGGATTAAACAGCCTGACTGCTTCAGTAACCAGCTACAACCACAAATAGGTCCAGGACCATCTGAAGTTTTGGTTCTTTCTATCAAATATCAAAGGTACCATCCAACATCTAGAGTTTGTTTGGGGAAGAATATAAATAATTACATTAGTTAAAAGAGATACTTCATAGGAAACAAATTTTGTATTCAGCTCTTAGCTGAGAAAATACCAAAACCAGCCACATTGGTAACTGTATTAGCAAATGCTGCTCCTAGATGGAGACTGGATGAACTGAAAGGCCAAACCAGTTTAAACAGTACAGCAAATACTAAGGAGAATTCTAGGCTTGGATGAGCCCATCAAATTGATACCAAAGCCATCTGGAGGAGTGTCTTGCACAGTTATTTCTGCTCTCTAATAAGATCTCGTGAATACTCAGGCAGTGCTGATCCAGGTGCCACCTGTCTTGCAGGACTGCATGGAACATCTGATTTTGGCCCAAGTCAGGAAAATGCTGACACCTGATCAGTACTGGCACTGCCAGGGAGTGTGCCATCCAGAACCACCTTGCTGTGAGGGAGCTATGGAGATGGCCACACTTTGCCTTGGCTTTAGCTGCCTTCCCGTTCATTATGCCTGCCTTTTATTCTGCTGTAAAAGGGACATATCTCCTCTAAGGGAAAAAACCCCAAACCAAAACTGAACATAACTTTGTAATTAGTATCAATAAAGATTATCCACTGGGGCCCCTTCTAAAGGGGATAGTGATGGGTAATGAATTTTTGCAGCTTTATTTATGGCTGATGAAAACTGACTGAATATTATGAATTCAGACAAGTTGTAGCTGTCTATGGGAAGAGGTATCATAATTAATTACAGAATTATAACTAATTATAAATTAACGTTTAATGCAAACAGCATAATTTCTATGGCAGTTTTTCAGTAATAGATAGAGGATACAATACCTCTTTTCTTATTTATGCAGTACATCATTACATTTTCAATCAATATCTGCATTACCAAGCAAGTGAAAGGATAGTAAAGAGTGCCACAGGTATGAATCTGCTAATTCTAAATCCAAGGCAATTACATACAGTTCTAAGTCCTTCTGAAAGCATAATTAATGACAATTGATTAGTAAGTGCTAGAATTATGGAAACTTGTTCAATTGATCAAGAGAAACAAAAAAAATTAGACACTGAAGTTGAACAAAGGACCTGCAAATTCTGATGTGTGAATGTTCCAGAACAAGAGAAATCACCATGAAGTATCCTGCACTTCTCACTCTGCTTTCTCTCATGTAAGACCCAAAAATCTGCCTACAGACCTTAGAGCAAGGCTCCCTACGTTACAGGAGTCTGTATACATGACTATGTTAAAAATTCACCTCATTGTATTACCAGTTAGAACAGGGATATGCAAGAGAGAAGGGATGCGTGGAGAGGGAAGCAACACACCGACTTCCATACGAACCATTTATTGAATAAATACATGCATCATAATGTAGAATTACATGAGCAAAAAAGGCAATCTGTACAAAACTGATTACCCTTTGTTCTCATTTCAACTCTCACCATTTGCTGCAGCTCTGATAAAGGATTCAAGACAGAAAATTAAAACTCTTTTAGTCCACCTCCAAGTGATATGCATGCTGATTTGAGTTCGAGTTATACCACTGCTATAGTTAAGAAAGCTGGTTTTCTTGTCAGTGAAGCAGTTTCTAAAAACAGTTTCTATAGTACAGAACATGTGTTGGTACATACAGGTAACAAAGCTTATTTTTAACCATTTCTTAAACATCTTCATATGTTCATATTTTAAGGCACAGGATAAACAAGAACTACATGAAAAGCTATCAGTTGATATTGAATAAATGTCTTGATAATGAGGTGCAATTTTTGCGCAGAGGCAAAACTGTCCTTCCTACTTGCATATAAATGGAACAACTGGAATTTGGTAATACAAAAGTTGCATCCACTATCCAAAGAATCAATCTCCTCTAGGCACTCTCAGTCTGATCCAAACTCACTCAGGAGAATGTTTCTGAAGATCTGGCATCCAGAACTTATTATATACTATGGGAATGATTGTTGCTGAATTGCAATGACAGTTCAATCTCTTCATTTCAGATTCCTAAATGGAAAATGGAATCTTTAAGAACCAATCCCTTATTTTAGGTAGTGAGCTATTCTGGAAATCTGCCCTATATTCTTTGTTCAATTACTCACTTTGTGCTATCATCTCACATTTGCCTGAACGCGGCAATATTTTCCACCTTGAAACTTTAAAAGCCAGAATGTTTTTTTGTTCAAGTGCAGTATTCTGTCCCCAGACTTCACTTACGACTTCAAACACTGAATCAGTTTAACACCCTATTTGTTGGCTGCAGATCAAACTCTGTGGAGTCACTGGCAAGGATATAGAGCAAAAATCCTTGCACCCCAGGCTGAACCAAGGCAAAAAACAATTATGTTGAACTGCTACTCTTAGACCTCACTTATTTAGATTAGCTTTTGGTTTCTGCATTTTCACTGCATTAAGAACAATTTGCTGTCTTTCCATTCTTAACATTTTAATGGAGAACTAGCTGTTTATTTTATTTTATGTGAATAGATGACTGAATATATAGATACTCATACATTCCAATATAGAGTGAAGCCTTCCAATGGAAATGTTTTCTTACAAAGAATCTCTATTGCCCAGTCCAGTAACAGCAGTTACAGTACAATTTACAACATAGATTTGTTTGTCGGATAAAATTGTCATGTATAAAACGTGGCAATGAGAAGGCCATCACCCTACAGAGGTGCATGCGTGCATGTCACACACATCCATGACAAATGTTCATGGTAAATTGAATTCAGACAAACTGAAATTCTTAGACTTGAAAAGACAAAAAGCTACATCTATGGTAGGCACTTTGGTACATCTAGTAATGTAGGCAAATTCTACACCTAGAGTTAAGGTTCTGTCAGTAGTCTTACAATAAAGCTAATTTCAGGAGTTTATCATTCTGCTTTAAAATTCTTTCTTGGCTGAGACATCAATCTAGAATCTTAGCTAAATAATATACTTTGTCTAATTGCATACATATCCAAGGATGAGGGCATTGGCTCTGCAAGAGCCAAACTGTTCTCTTGGATTCTTAATGCACATTTTTCTAACAGTCTGAAAAAACTTAGCAGGAAAAGAGTTTCTGAATACAAAAAAAAAATTCCCATAATTCATAAAATTAGAGTTATGAGCTCAGCTGTTGAGGCTGATGCTCTCCCTTCAGATACTGCCTGCCTGGATCAGTTTGTGCTAATGGTGTCACCGCTGCTGTCTTGCCCAGCCCATGGCAATGCTTCAGGAGAATGACAGTATTTCTCAAGAAACTTGTGTGGACCACTGAAGTGCATTTTGTTCATGCACCAAACACACTAAGAGACAACTGTCAAAGACAGTCAGTTTCATCTCAGTTTCATCCTTCCTTACCTATTGGTGTTCATTTGAGTATTATCAGAAGGTATCGCATAACATACTATTTTGGAAGAGTATTGTATAATAAAAATAACATATGTCTTGTACATATGCCTACTATATGAACTTAACTTGCAAGCTGATTTGTCTACCTTATAAATCAGTGAAACATGGTGGTAAGGACAGTTTAAAGTGGTTAGAGATTTTGTTTATAACACAGAAAAATCCATGTCCTCATACCTTCAAAAGGTCACATGTCTAGTACTCCAGAGTACAGGAATAAGTAACAAAATCCAACTGAACCTGTATAATAAAACTGTACTGTTTCTTATGTTTACTCCATTAAATGAAAACTCAGATTTAGAAACTGTGATTTGTGGACCTCATCCTCTATTTATACAATATTTATAGATTTCTCATTTTTATTTATAATATTCTATAGCATGATTTCTCAATAATACATTTATATATAAATATTAAAATGTTAATGTTTTTTACATTTTAAGCTAGCCCCACCAGGCCAGAAACACAATAAAATAAAAATGTTTTTCTGCAGTTTCTTTTTGCAGAGTATCACAAAATGATTAAGACCATTGTGCTGCAAAGACAAAAGAGATTCATCTGAAGAAATTAACATGCATTTAGAAGAAAATATCTGTATCCTTTATCTAATTTTCTTCTGAATTCAAACCAGCATGAAGGAATTATAAAAAAATAGTATATATTTACATGGTACAGTATAGGTTGGTGAGATATAAAACAAGGCAGGAAAACAGCAGAACATGTTCTTTTCGCTTTCTAATAGGTACAGCCATCATAAAGATCAATTTAAACACAAAGGTTACTTTACTGTACTATTGCACATTACAGTAACACATAGAACTGTTTAGCAAAATAAAATACAAAGTTTAACAATGAGGAAGGCTATGTCTACATAAAATGACCAAGTGTTATAAAATCATTGGGGATGTGTTTAAGAACTAAATCAATAAAGCTATAAAAATAATATTGGTACATCTGTGAAAACAACGCGTTAAAAATATATAAAGGTTGGCAAAATTATGCGTGAGGAATTCCCGGTATCCATGGGCCTAACTTGCACCATGTGGCCTTGTACCATCTTCTGTCAAATCATACCTGAAAAAGAAAAAAACAAGGGCATTTTTTGTTTTTTACATTTAGCATGTATTACTAAAACTATTATTGACACAGTAGTTGTTAGTATGTAGTATTATTATTAATAAAGGAAATATTATACTTACCACTGGGTCCAGCCTTTAGCAAGTTCTTCAGATGCCAGAGGTATTAGTAACTGTGGAAAGTAAAATTACCAATCAATGCACTGTGTGTGCCTTTCATTCTGTCTCTTAAAAGATCAAATCTGACAACCCTGTAAATTACAGTGTAAGCAATGCCATTAGTAAATGATGTATTTTACATCCTTGTCATCATAGCTGTCTGCTACCTGCCTGACTTGTAGCAAAGTTTCAAGTTGCTGGTTTTGACCTTAAAATCCACACCCTTCAGTGGTACAGTCCCAGAGCACCTCACTTGCCATTGCATGGCAATGGCAATCAGCAGATGTGTTCCTACCAACAGCCTTCCGGGTTAACAGGAAAACTGAGGACACTGCTCACCATGAACTGACCATGATTCTGTATCTCTTATCCTCTTCACAGAGCTCAAATATGGCAATTTGAATGGGTGCAGGAATTCCTATTCCCTTTTCATGCTGCCAATCACATGTGTAGGGAATCGGGTGATTTAATGTGTGCTTATAGAACACTGAAGTTAGACACAACAGCTGGTGTTGGCATTGGGAATGTCTCCAGTAGCAGTTCTTTCTCATGGATTTTACAAACTGGAAATTTAATCACTTGTGTGTTTCTCTAAGTACTCTTGCTTGTCTTTCCAGTTTCACCATTTTCTGAAATATCACCTGGTTTCTACTGGTTCTTTCCTTTCCCTGACAGCATGATTAATAAGTCTGAAAAGCACATTTCTTTTGTTACTGTGAACTTACCACTCTCTAGAAGAGATTACTGCCTCATCTTTTTATGTCTGGCTGCAGTTTGTTCCTTCCCTTACTGAAGCCTGACATCTAAGGCATCTGTAATCTTTGAAAGTTTCACACCTAAATCAGGTGCTTCAATCACCACTAAGAAGCTCGTATCTCAAGAGGATTTTTATTTTCTATAACAAGCTGTATTAACAGAATTTGCTTATTGTCAACTTACTTTGCCAAGCAGCCCTTTATCTTTGGACAAGAATCCACCACTGTTCTTCACTGCTACATCTAGTGTTCTTCTCTGTACTTCAGGCAGGGAAACACTGAAATCAAACCTGACAGGCAAAGAGATGCTTTAGAGGGAATTCTGTACCTGAAGTACAAGTTCAGTTCCTACAGCTAAACAGCCACTCAAATAAAAACCAAACCATCTCCTTCCCTAAGTAAAAAAAATAGATCTGAGACAAATGAGGAAAAATATCCCAGTGTTTTGCCTAAAATTTTTCTTCAATACTTTGATCAATATAAACATCAAATGTTTGAGACTTCTATTACCTCTGGTCTCTAGATGCCACTGGTAAAACAAAACAAACACACAAACAAGACAAAACAAGGGAAAGGTCAAGCACTGACTCTAGACAAAAGAGAATGTGGAATCCTACTATACTGACAGCTCAGTATCAATATTCTCCAAAAGGGAAAGACTGGTTAGTCTTACTGATTCTTGGTACTTGATAACCAGAGCTCCTTTTCTTTCCTGGCATGCTAGGGAGACCTACCAATCTTTAAGGAAGAATGCATTTTCTTTGCTAGAGCTGAAACTTAGAGAAAGTCAGGACAAGGTTATACCACAACCTACATCTATTTGTCACTAAAGTCCTTAAACAGCTTTATTGCTTTGCAATACATTTTACTTGGAAAGGCATGGTAAAATAAATCTATTACCTGGAATAAACAGGAGAGAGCTGCACTACCAAGAAAATCTGCTGGAGCCTCTAACTAATGATTTACAGATCTGCCTTGGACAGAAGAGAATGAAGTGCTGTTTTCCCTGCATTAACTTTCTGTCTGTAGAGAAAGGTCTTTATTGAAAAGTGATGGGTGGGAGAGTAAGGGGCAGATGTGTGAGGGAAACTACTATCAAGAAGATGAGTGCAAGGATAAGCATTTTTATGCAATATAATGTTGCACAGGCTTGTACAACTTCCAACATATGGGCCAGGATATAATCTACAAGGAAATTTCCTGACTCCCTGGATGCTGAGAAGTGCCACGGAGTAGACTGAGTGAGCAGTGTGACCATGCCAGGCACTGGCTGGCAGCACCAGCCAGGCAATCAGCCAGCCAGGGATACCAGCAGCACTGGCCAGCTAAAAGCACTCATGTTCTGACCACCTGCCAGGAGCATGCACGCTGCAGCTGAGCTACCAGCACAAGGGGATGTCGCTGGTGTAGGATAAGGCAGGAAAGACACAAGTGGCTGGTAACAGCAAGAAGGGCTGTAGTGATAACAGGGAATAGAAGGATAGGAAGAACCATTACAGCAGAAGAGAAAAGTATGATCAAGTCTAGTGGTGACAAGTAGGAACTTCAACAACTCATCCATTCAGGTAAGCTCAGAAACCTTGATTTGACAGCTTTGTAATTAATTACCCGATATAAAACTACTACACATAGTTTAGAACCTACATTTGATCAAACACTGGGTTTAATGTCTTCTTTGATACATGTGTTTTTCTTCTTCCTGATCGTCTCTTATCAGGCAATAAATACATTCGCACGTAGGGATCGGATCCTTCTTCGGAAAACGCTATCAGATTTCTGTGGCCAGGGAAAAACAAGGAAAAGCACATAGAAAATCAATGAGACATTGCTAAATTTAAGTGTCTACTCTACTGTCACTTAATTTAGCACAAGAAGCATGCACTTCTTGAAGATCCTGCACAAAATACGATGTACAGTGACTTGTACAAGACCAGACAAAAGGTAAGCAGACAGCAGAGATGGGAATACAATGCTTCCTAAATTCCAATTCATAATTTAGATACGGCTTTTCAAAAATCACGTTTTTGTCATTCCATGAAAAATTCAGTGTCTTAGAGTCAGCTTTCAGACACTGCTGATACAAATCTATGGCATTTTCATTTAAAATCTGACAGAAGCATACAGACAAATATAAAATCACAGCAAAATCTTCAACGAAGTTTTTACTGATTCTGAGTATAGCTCTGTATATTTTTGTATTTATGTACTTGTTTTAAAAATAACGAAGATTAACCAATCAATTTAAGAGTAAGTCAAGTTTACAAAGAAATATGCAGAGATATGAAATGATGTATTATATGCTCACCTGCAGGAATGCACTACCACAATCAGTTTGTTTCTTTGTGAACTGTGACGAATTGTTAGCTGAATCTGTCCTAGTGGAGACTGCCCCAGAGTTGTTCCACTGCAGGAAAAAGCAGAACATTATGCTTACTTTTTAAAATGCACATTAAAAGTAAGACTCAACTGAGTAGTCTTCCTAGAAATCATGTATTATCCATTTAACTTTTCTTTAGACCAATGTGAAAGAAGAGAGCATGTGTAAAAGCGTGTGAACATATCCTCATCAGTTTCTTCTACTTCAGTTCCTTGTCCATGAACTCTGCTCTCCACCATAAATCAGGTATTCTTGTCAGTTTAGAGGTCAGCTGCTGGTCAGTACTTTGAAAACCATTATCCGTTAAGAACTTGCTTACCCTAAAATAAACATCAAAGCAGTATCTAGGAAACTGGAAAGAGTAACAGTGCAATAACTGCAATGAAAGCCTCAGCGATGGGCCACTCTTACCTATGGCCAGGACCCAATCAGACGACCAGCTCATTCTTTTCTAAATTTTCTTATCATAAAAATAAAGATCTTTTTGGCATGAAAACAGTGATAACTTAAATCCACTTACTGTCTTAGAAGCTCAAATCACAGTATAAACACAACCATTTTACTTTTCTATAGCTTATATCACAGTGAAAATAAGATTAGAATCAATTTACACTTAGAAGTACAGGTCATGTTTAAATAAAAAGCAAGTGCCATGCTTAAGACTTTTTGTTTTACAGAATGGCCCGTATTTGCAGAGTTCCCTCATCTCCATGAAATGCTCACTTTAGATTGTGTGAACTATGAGTATTTTCCTTGTCACAAAGGACAGTACATGCCATATTTGCCATTTCTCAGCCACCTGAAGGAAATCTTATCTTCAAGAAGAGTACTTCTTTTGTGAATACCTACTACAAAGTGATTGCTCCATTAAAATTCCCAAGTAATTCACTTTAAAAAAATAGAATGAAGATTTAATTTTAGTATTTTCTTAGTTAAAATTAAAAAAAAAATTATAACCAGAGCACCTAAAAACATGTGGTCTGCAATAAAGGACCTCCTTATCTCTAGCCTTATCACTCTTATCAAGTGAGAAAGTATGACATTTGTGCATTAAATGAGGAATAGTAATTCAAAATTTATCACAATTAACAAAGTCTAACTCAGTTTTGGGCCAGAAGAGAGACTGACAAAGTGAAGACAAGTAAGCATAGGACCATAAAGATAAACGGTGGTCTGGAGCACATAAGCACATTTGTACAAATTGAAGAGACAGCCAACAGCAGCCTCAATTGCAGCCCCTCCACTACTTAAAACAGACATTAGAGAAGACCAAGTCAGACTCCTCATGGCTGTACACAGTAAAACAACAAGAGGCCATAGTCAAGTTGCAGCAAGATAAATTTCAACAGAAATAAGGAAAAACAGTTTCGCAATGAAGTGGTTAAGCCCTGCTGTTGCTGAGGTTTATGGCATCTCTATCCTTGGAGATAATCAAAAGTTGTATGGACAAGGCCCAAGAAACCTGATCTAACTTTGAAGAGGGATTTTCTTTGAGCAGAGGGATGACCGACTTCCAGACATTCTGTCCAACCTGTATTACTCAGCTGATTCTATGAACTCTGACAGAGAAAAAGATGGATTGGTTCAATCCCTTACAGATAAAAAAATAAAATCTTTTGACTTAGATTCACAGAGAAGCTCCATGAATAGGGAATTAATGGTTTCCAGGCTCCTATTCAGAGCAGAATGGCTGCTCAGCTACCTGTGCTTGGTAAGTATAGCTGCCCACTGAGGCAAGTAAAAAAATTCAAGAATTTAAGAAAGCATGTCTGCAGCAATCCTCACTGACTGCATAGTAACTGACTACTCATTTAACATTCTTTATAGCCAACTAGCCCTCTGAGTTATTTAAAAAGACCAACTATTTCCAGCTTAATTGGCTTAATTATTGCTAATAGGATTCAGCAGTGAAACAGGCAACTATTGCCATGCAACCACAAAGTGCAGCTATGAGAAGAAGTGGGACTTTATCTTGCAGATGATCACAGTGGTAAGGTAATTTCTAATTGCAGAATCTGCCTAACTGAGATACCAGGAAGAGGCAGAAAATCCCAATGACTGAACAGTAAAAAATGTTACTGAAATGCGAACTAAGCACCCCTCCTTTGGCTGCCCTGGTGACATTTTTTGCAAATCCACTTAGATGTGCTGGCAAAGCCAGCAGTGAAGGCCGTACTTCTCCAGCTGCCGGAGCCTCTGCCGCAGCTCCTGCGTGGCGATGGGCAGGGAGATGTCGGAGGCGATGCTGGGAGTCGGCTCCTTGACCGAGAGGTGGCTGGGAGAGTAGGAGAAGTTGGAGGCATGAAGACTGGAGGAACTTCGGCTGAGATCTGTTGGCCACTGCGGGCTGGCGTTGGGAGGCTGACTTTTTTCAGCTGTATCAGTCTTTTTATCACTATCAGTCACTGGGGAAGCTGGAACAGGCTTGTTTGGATCAGGTGTTGGTGAGACAGGAACCTGAGGCTTGAAAGATGATTTTCTTGCATCTTTGGAAAGAGACGGCCTTTTTACTTGGGCTGAGTGTTGATGATCTGGAGATCTTGATGGTTTTTCAAGAGAAAGGACCTAGATACAGGAAAAATACACATAATATTACTCTTTTGCACTATAAGAAACAGGAACAAATTTTTTTCTACAAGAGTACTGGTTGGTGACAAGTTGCAAAGTTCAGGACCAGAAACATTCACACTTACTAACTCTGCAATATGAAATGTTTTGCATGACGAAACACATCTCGACCTTCTTCATGGCAACTGCAGTAACTATGAAACAATGTGAAATTCTCCATTCATTGAGACTTGTTCTCCTCATTATTCCCTAATTCTCTCCATTATTCCTATACATTTTCTTTTTTAAAACCATCAAAACCTCAGCTCCATTTCTAGATAAAGGCACTTTCACTGATCTGCAGCCTACTGGGTTTGTAAGAGATTTGAAGGAATTCAGATTCCAAACATGATTTCCAAACCTAAAACCAGAGGGAACCTCAGTCTTCATTAATGCAGGTGACTACTGTTTCGTTTTGAGCATTGTACAGTTTTCAAATAGAGTGTATTTAAATCAGAGGTTATCTCTGTATACTGATGGCATGGCCACAATCACGGACACTTGGCAGGTGACATCAAAAGAAATGTACTATCTTGTTCAAAAAGCTGGCAGAGCAGGAGTCACAACAGCCCTAAATGTGCTTTCAGGTGTTTACAATGGGAAAAGTCCGAGAGTACCCTGAGTGCAATCTTCATGTTTATAGTGCTGTTGGGACCGGAGTTGCTCAGGTGGAACCGCTGATGCATAGTTAAATCTTCACTCTCTAGCAACTGGCTTAGAGGCAGCTTGAAGTTCCCCAAAGAACACTGGTGTTGCTCATCCCTCACCTGAAGGAACAGAGAAGCTAAGTCACTTTGTATCAGCTGCTTTGTAAGAATTCAAAGAAAGAAAAGGAAATGACATTTTTATTTAAAAACAAAAAATCCAAACAATATCGAATGTAGTTTAAGAAGAATGTTCTTAACCCAAATTTCCCTGATTTTAAGATTACTTTACACTGAAGAAGGTAAAAATAAGTACATTCAATGCCTGGTTTCTTGAACCCTACCTTTTACAGCAAAAGCAAGACAGAAAACTAACCACCACATCTACATCTACCCATGCTCCAAATAACTACATGGTTTCCAAACTGTCTGTGTGAAAATGAATCTCCATAACTATTAGAGGAGTAACTAAGACAGCCTTCATTTACACTTCAGTCTCTTCGAACTATGTAAATGACATGCCAACAGTGTAAAGGGATACAAAATCTGGATAAAGCAAATATATTCTTGGTATGAGAGAGGGAAGACGGCTAGTTCCAAAGTGGTACCCAAAATTTACTTTTTTTTTTTTTTTAAATTAGAAAATACAACCATTAACTATGTTATTCAGGTGACAGCCTGGTTATAGTCTTTCTTCCTTTTAACAGTAAACGGAAATAAATATTTCATTGCCTGGTCTTAAAAAAATACTTGAAGTACAATTTTCATGGTGTTCACAATATATTCAGTCTCATTTCATAACAGCCTTTAATGTCTGAATGTTACTACTGCAAAGCCTTAGAAAAGAAAGGTACCTAAAGAGAGTGAGACACATACCTCAACTTCAAGATCTTGTCTTTTGGGATTGTGTACAAAGAAAGTAAAGTTTTCCTCCCATACTGGTTCATTGGTCTTGTATCTAATCTAAAGTTCAGAAAAAATGAAGCACACAAATTATAAAACAGTTTCTCTAACAGAGCCAGTGTCAAGACATGAGCACATTTTTCATTTTGGCATTTCATTTGGTGTGCCCAGAGAAGGGCAGCAAGGCTCAGGAAGGGTCTAGAAAACAAGTCTTCTTAGGAACAGCTGAGAGAGCTGGGGCTGTTCAGTCTCAAGAAGAGGAAGCTCAAGGGGAACCTCATTCCTCTCCAGAACTCACTGAAAGGAGATTGTAATGAGGTGTGGGCCGGTCTCTTCTGCCACACCTACAGTGAGAGGACCAGAGGAAGTAGACTTAAACTGAGACAGGAGAGACTCAGATTAGATATTAGAAACACTTTTTCACTTTTAGGGTGGTCAGGCATTGGAACAGGTCACCCAGGGAGGTGGTGGAGTCACCATGTTGAAGAGGCATCCGGATGTGGCGCTGGGTCACGTGGTTTAGGGGTTACAGTGGCAGTGCTGGGTTGATGGTTGCACTGCATGATCTTGAAGGTCTCTTCCAACCTTCATGATTCCATGAAAGTTTATGGCTGAAACTCGACATATTTAAACAAAGGCCAAGTAGGATCTACCCAGGGCATACATAATACCACAGATAAAATTACACAGAGCATATGAACTCATAATTAGTCTTCAGACTAGCACATACTCTCTTCTCATACTACTCTATAAGGGCTTTCGTAACTCAATGAAACTCCTAGAAACTAATAGTTTTGCTTCTTATCTCCAATTAGCCATGTGGATGATTTCACTGTCAAATCTCACTATTTTCAGCAATCCATTAATGAGGGGCAGGAGAAGGCAGAAGGGGAGAGAGAAATAAGTGCTCATTAAAAAAGCAATCACCAGGAGCAAAGGACTTGGATTTTTATCTCCATTCTCTAGTAGATATCAAAACTAAGACTGTACATAAGGTTTTCTTCAGGCTTTGTGACAATGTTTGACAGGGTATGAAAAAGCCAAATTAGATGTCCTCTCCTTTTGGTTCACTGACATTTCTACTTAAGAAAAAGAAAAGAAAAAAGGAAGGAAAAAGGAAAAAGGAAAAAGGAAAAAGGAAAAAGGAAAAAGGAAAAAGGAAAAAGGAAAAAGGAAAAAGGAAAGAAATTCACACCTATATTGCATATATCTACCTTTCTAGGAATCGCTTTGCTGTTGCTGTTTTATTTTAATGAGCTGTTTAAGTGCACAGAGCTTAGTTATAGGTGACAGGTATGTTGAGTACCTTGGGTCAGAATCAGAGGGATGAAGACCAATGTCCTGACTGACATCTGTTACAGACCACCCAGTTAGGAATGAGACATGGATGGCGCCTTCTTCAGACAACTCAAAGCTGTCTCAGGTCTGCTGTACAAGGTTCTCACTGAGAGCTTCAACCTCTCTAATGTTTTCTAGGGAAGTAGCACTATGGAAGAACTTCTACAAATGACTAAAAATCCCATCTCTGCTCACAGACAGTTTAAATTGAGTAAGCACCCACTCAGTCTTTGGCTGCTTGTTGGCAATTCCAGTTCTAGTGGCGACTTAGTGTTGTGTACACGCTCCATGGTTTGACAGCCAAACGCCAAGCTCACAGACCTACCAAATATCTGAAGAGAGAGCCAAGTATAAAGAGTAGGAACTTACCTTACTTTCCTGTGCCTTGTGTCCAACTGACAGCAAAACAAGGGGGTTGGGATTGCTGTTTATTTTCTTTCCTGACTGGTAAAGAAAAAGCAAAAACTTGGCCTTCAGAACAAAGAAAAACCTCTCTCCTCTGAAACTTAATGTTTGCATCTTAAAAATACAAATCATACGCATTCTACTACATGCTTATGTATTATTCTCAGTATTTTATTCAACCAGTTTGAATGGCAGACTGGTGAGTAGCTGGTGAACACGTCAACATGACGGCATCCAACTACCTGAATATGCTGAAGCAAAATGCTAATAATAAGCAGGAGTTTTAGACTCCTTTCCATTTTCTTTGAATGAAACTGGTAAGGTGCAAATTCTTATCTTTAAATGAGCATTACAATCCCCAAAGCTAATGAAGCATAGTTAAAACTGCAAAATGAATATTGCATGCAGATGGGAGATATGAAGAAAGCACAAACTCAGGAACTCTATATACATTGCTGTAGCACTATTAAATTGGATGTGGTATCAGAACACTGATATTCCCTACTTTTCAGTTTGGGGAGAAAGAAGATGCACTATAATGTATGTGAGGGAAATTTCTACAGTTTACCAAATACTCTTTATTAGAGAATCAACCATCTGCCATATCTGAGCCTTGCTCACCAGCTGTATAGCATTACACCAAACTGTGAAAATAAACATCAGTTTAGAAACAAATTACATATGCAAAGGAACATTCCAACTACACGTTTCTTTCACAAATTTCAATTTGACCTAACAAAAATTTAAGTCAGAAGGAAAATTTAGACATGAAAGTTAATCATCTCAAGCGGGTGTTAATGCAGTTTAAAAAGCATAGAAAATGCAGGATACATGGTTACTTTGAGTTCTACCCTGTAGGAAAATCAGGTATGTCAACAGAAAGTTAGTTAAAATCTTCTTAATGCATGTAAGGTCACAATTAAAACCAAGTGTTTCAAATATTTTATATTTTTAAATTAAGAAAGTGCATCATTTATATTTTTTTGCATCTGAACTTACATTTTAGACACCATACTTCTACTAATAATTCTCAACTTCAATGTGACATACTGCTTATAACCACACTTTCCTTTAGAAATAAAGCTGTTAAGGAAGCACTCCTTTCTTGGATGAATGCTGCATTTCCTTTTTTACAATTTCTACTAAAAAATATTTAGCTGTCAAAGAAAACAGAATACAAAGGTTTGCAGAACAGAAAGAAAGCCATATTACACTGCAACTGATCATGGTTTAAAATGGTAGGTGAAATATCTTCCATTTTTTCTTTGTCCATAAAATGGTGCCTGAAACTTTCTTCACAAAATGATGAGACTACAGGAGTTGACAAAAAGACCTTGTCATTTATTCTGATATGTAAATATGAATAATTTTAATTCACATTAAGTAGGTAGCAATGTGTACAGACACATAAATGCACCTCTAACACCAGCTACTGACAGACTCCTTGTTGACAGTCTGTTAAAGACTGTCCCTTGTCCAAGTTCCTCCAGCTGAGCATGTGGCTTATTCCTTCCAAGTTTGCTTATCAAAAAGCTGGGCTAAATTTCTTTAGCAGTTATATAAAAGGTGTAAAACCTTCTAAAAACATCTAGCAGGAACAAGATTATTCCAAAACAGTGATTCAGAATTGAGTGATAAAGCATCACTCAGTGTGTAAAAGATGTCTTAGCTTTCATGTCAGCTTTATTCTTTAGTTACTACTCCAAGTTAGTTCTCAGCACGATTTTTTCCCCTATTCTTCTAAAGCAGTCTATACTCCACTAAGCTGATCTAGAGTTCAAATTACCACAGACCACAGTATTTTAACAGTGTCTTGACAGCTTCTTGAAATCAAATTTAAGTAAAATGGAATTACACTAAATGTATATCTGGCAATAGAAATTCCATCCAGTGTAGAAAGTGAAGAGTTGCAGGCATTCGTGCATTTCCAATTAATTTTGTGACCTTAAATGGACAACTGTATTCATTTTACCTTTAGGGCTTTCTGAACAGCAGCCTTCTTCAAGCCATCAGGGTTAAATTCTAATGGATTATTCTTTTAAGTCAGGAGAGAATGAACATAGGAAGGGTTAATAAGTCATGCAATGAAGCAATTTCACTAGGTTAATTAATAATGACATGACAACATAGGACACGGCAGGGAAAAAAAATTAACCTAAAAAGACCCCCAACATCTTTCAAACAAAACAATGAAGGACCACAACAACAACAACAAAGTCTGACAAAACTTTTTTTTTCCTCTTCTCCGCTAAATGTTTGTATTCTGCTTTAAAACTAATATACCCGCTTTCAGTCCACTTGTATTTCCCTGATCATGGTTTTTCTACCATAATAAAGATAATTCACAAAATATATTTTATTTAATGTCTGATGCCCTATGAACCCCCTTCTGAATGAACCTTTTTAAAATTTGGTTGAGCATATTTTCACAACACAAAAGCTTCTCTGATGATAAGTCAAGTAATTGTGCAAAGAAGTCATTTTATGGGAGAAATTACAACATCTAATTGATACGGACTTAGATCATTATAAAAGTCAAAGTTATTTAAGTTTCTTCAGAAAAATGATACAAACACTGTATGCTAACTGGAATGAAGACATGTAAATACACTAACAATAGGAATTTGAACTGATGTAGCAGGACAAAACCTCTGACTGCTTTCCATTAAATAAGCACATTTTAAAATTTTATTTTAAGATTAATATATTGTTCTTTAAGTGACCCATGTACAATAATGTCACAGAAAATTTGCATTAAACTCATAAGAAATAATTTCAGGAACTAAGATTTGTAAATAAAACAGACTTCAAGTTAGTGTACTTATGGCTGGCTTTTTCTTTAAGCACTATTTTTGTTGCAAGGGAGAATTGTGTTTTAGAAGCTTTAGATTGTGGAAGTAAAAAATTGCATAATGGCCTTCTAAAACATGCTGGTTTATTAACAGAAACTGATATTATTAATATTCGGTTGAAAGAAATGCCTTTCTGAAATGAAAATCCAATCCAAACGACTAAAATTTGAAGAGAGATTTAACCTTTATGCAGAAGTACATTTTTGCAGTTTCCTTTGGGATGTCATATCTTCATGTTGGCCAATACATTCGAAAAGATTCCTGGCATCCTGCTTGAAAATTTCTATTTCAGAATGAACATACAATATCCAGCACAGAATCACAGAATATTCTGAGTTGGAAGGGACCCACAAGGATCATCAAGTCCAACTCTTAAACTTGACAGAACCAGAAATAAGGTTTGGCTAGTTTTGTGGCATATTTTTCTTAAAATAAAGTTAAGGAATTGTCTGCAGTTATTTATGTCATACATTAGAAACGTAATATTATACTTAAAGAACTTCAAAGATGGAGACTGCACACTATCCCTAGATACCTCAAACCTAATGGTTTAACTATTTTCATTAGAAAATTTTTAAATGCCCAACAGGCACATTCTTTGCTGAAATTTAAGCCCTGTTCCCTGTTTTCTGACAGGGATGAAAGTGTCACTTTGTTTGCAGCAACTGTGGATTCCTCATCCCTGGAAGTGTTTAAGACTAGGCTGGATGGGGCTTTGAGCAACGTTGTCTAGTGCAAGGTGTCCTTGCCCCTGGCAGGGGGGTTGGAACAAGATGATCTTTAAGGTCCCTTCCAATCCAAACCATTCTATGGTTCCATGATTTACTTCCTAGGGCCAAACTCCCTCTGCTAACCATGTTCACTGGCGTTCTCATGAGCAGCAGTGCTCTCCTCCACATCTTAAATTGCTATGGCCAAAATCAGGGCCTTGGCAATGGCTGAGTAGAACAGAAGGATCGGTCCATACATCTCACAGGCTACATTCCTCTTTTCTACATACAGTACTGGGCTTGTCTTTCATAACAATATGATACAGCACAACTACAAATCTCTTTCTGTAGGACTCTCCTTCAGACAACTATTTCCATCCCACATTTATAAGGATGCAATGACCGTCCTCTACAGAGAAGTACCTTATTTTTTCATAGGTGGCATCTGCAACGCACCAAGATAATTTTGAATCTTAAACTGCCTCTCAACTTAGTGGACTTTTTCCCCTCACATTTGCATCTGCATATTCAATACACATCTTTTCCCTCTTATATTATTATTTCAAAGAATTTTAAAAGTCAAACCCAAACCTATGTGATCATATATAAAGGCAGGCAACCACTGACTCCTGAATATTGAACATATCTCAATTCCTCTGGAATCATAGGAAGGATAGGCCAAGAAGGACATCAGCTGGAGCAAATATGTTTAAGCCAGACTTCAGGTTTCAAGGGAAGAAACTGCAGGTCCATGAGGATGGTGGCTGAAAGGCTGGGAGGGAAGAGACTCAGAGAAGAAAAGGGGGTATTCAATATAAAAATCCAAGGGAAGGGCTTGCTTTGGGTAACAAAATAGTGTTGCTATGGTTCTGAGTGTCTCTGTAGTTATAGGAAAAGAGGACAAGTATCCAAGAAATACACTGATAATGACACAGTGGAATTTTCTAACAGCCAGTGACATTTGCAGTAAATCCTATTAACAAACCCATAAATTATACAACTAACAAACTGGTTTGTTATTCAGCCAGCTCCTAATTCAATATGCTTTGGAGTATGGCTCATTACTTCTGTTGACTCACTAGGTATTGCTTGGGGTATCTGTGAGTGCATCCTCAACTGATAACCAGAACATAGTCACTATCTGTAAGAGTTAATTTAAAATATGGATAATTTATATTTTATATAGACACCAAAACTGTTATGAACTAATGATTATCATAAAACTAGTGTTACTTTCAAAAATTATACTAAGAACACTATTCCTACTCCTTAACTTCAGGTAAATCAGATTGAGATGGGTAAATGTCTGAATGTGGTGTCACAAATCTAGATTTGCAGCAGTCAAACTATCTAGAAATGAACAGAGAGCACTCAGGATTTTCATCTGTCCACATAAAGTGAGCTCCCTTTCCAACACTTCCCCAGTAACTCATGTTACACGTTAATTAGAGATTGAACTTGCAGGGGTGAATGTTTCTATAATATCGGGTGTTTAAAGCTGCCCTGGAAACAAGTGCAGTTCTAGGGCTGCTGAAGCTGTTTTTATCTCTGGGCTACTACACACGTCTCCTCTCTCCTGGCCTCCAGCCACAACCCTCCTCCTCTTGCTTGCAGCAAGATCAGCACCCAGGCAGTTCTCAGTGCTGCAGAAGGGAACCCACACCTGGCTTTCTTAAAACAGTCGCTGTTCCACTCTGACTCACAAATCAATCCACAGATTTGGAAAGTTTGTCCAGTTTTAAATAGGTGTTGTTCTATATGGATGACATGTCCTAATGCAAAGATCCTAAGATCAACAAAAAACATTAGCGCTACACCCTTAATCCGGCATTTTGATTTTTTTTGAAAATAATAATTATTTTCAAGAAGTATCTAGTATTTGCATAACTAAAAGAAACAGCAACTACGTAAGTTTTAACACCAAGATGACTGAACGATAGTTTATCAATTGCCTTTCTCATTCACTAAATTTTAGCAAGATTTTAGAATGGTTATAACATTGTGGATACTTTAAAATTAACTTTAAAATTAACCTCTACAGAGAAACTAACAGAAAGGACCACAGAAAAGGGTTTTGCTGGTATTTGGAAGGGTGTTTTTTCAAGGACTATGATGTAGCCAGCTAGTAACAAATTTATCTGCACAAAGGCATACCCACCTCTCTCTGGCAAAAGGCTTCTTATTCTGAACAGATTCGCAGTTTTTATGAAGATACCAAGGTTGTATTTTCAGATTTAAGGTAAGATACGCAGGGGCTCATGAGTTTGTAATAATTTCGTAACATTAATTCAAGCACAAAATATTACTTGGTGGTTCACCCTAGCCTGGATTTTCCTAACTACAGAGTAATTGGAAAAAAGAAAAGGAGCTTGGGAATTTGCAAAACAAGGAGCATCATGGAGTGAAATAGAATTTACAAGGGAATTTATAGTTTGGGAAGCGTAAAGAACTACACCCATTTTTAAAGCAACTTGAACCAGTGTGGAGAGGTTTCAAGTTCTTACAAACATTGAGTGTGTCACCTTTTAAAGGAACTACAGGGATGTTGGTCAAAATATTTATTATTTTAATTTCTTTCCAATAAAAACCAACAATTAACCAGCACACAGTGTGCTAGTACAGTATGCATTTTATTTCTCAATGAATCAGCAATTTAAGTTAAATTAAAAGCTTTTACAACAAACTTATCTTGGGTTTTTATCATAAAAGGTTAATTACTTACCCAATGATATGCTGATCAATGAAATTTAAGTAGCCTTTAAAATGCAATAAAAATAGCACAAAAACAATGCACACTTGTTGAAACCATGCAGGAAAACAAATTGCATGCTCTCATTCCACTAGAGTGAGTGGCTTTAGTAGCACTAATCCACACTCTGGCAGAGAAAAGGTACAATACAAACAATACCAGAGAACTCACAAATAGTGCTCTATAGAGTGAGGTAGTGTTTTCACAAAAGACTAGTCCCGATGCTCTCCTCTCTTTTAAGTATCCACACCCAAAGTTTCCCTCGTAGATACTCTTAGGAAGATGGAAATGGAAGGAGAAAGCAGAGTGATGGGATTGTGGCAGAATGAATGCATAAGCAGCTTTACTACACAAAAAAGTTAAGGAAAACAGTCAAAGGATTCCAGAGAAAACAGCAGATAACAAAAAGTAATTACTTGTCATTACAAATAGTTTCATCTGTTAAATGACTTTGTGGAGCACAGCAAAGTGGAATGCTTTTGAATTTTATTTTTTATTAATTATTCAAATATATTAACCCACTTTCCAAGTTCACTCTTGGTAGTTCAGATTTATATGGCAGATTCAACTAAGTAAACTTAAGAGACCAGCCTTCTACACCATTCTATTTCTTTTTCAGATAAATCATCCCAGTGTGTCAGAAACTCACAACTATGATGGGTCTGTGCAAAAGAAATGCCTGTGTTGGGGTAACTCAGCACTGTAACTCAAACAAAACAAGGCTGACGACATGATCTAAAATGCACCAGTGATAAGCATTAACTTAATACAATTTTCAAAGTAATAAAAAGTACTTATTAATCTAGAGAACATTTCACTATAACATTGAAGTTGTGCACAAAAGTCTTCAAACTATTAATAAGGGTGAAAGTAATTTTAACCCTTCATTCTCTTTGAATTTTCTCTTCCCTATAAAAACAAGCAATCCAAGAGAGCAATTAATTTGCTATTACACGACACAACCCCTATCACTGAACATGAACAAAACATGAGAAGCCAGCAAATTTCATGTTTGGTCTTGTAAATGTTGCTCCATATTAGAATCCTACAGATGTAAAAAAAGTTTTATTTACTATAATTAACTGCAGTTCATGTAGAAGCTCCATGACATTGTTTTTATATAATGTACAGGAAGCTTTTCAGTTCTCCCACATGAGAAAGTCTTCCCATGGTATTCCCCTCCCACCTAACTGTGAAGCCTTTTTCTATCTGGTTTTGGAAAACTTTAATTTAACACAGTATTATATTATTTTACTGTTGTAAACTTGCACACAGACTTTTCAGTTGTTCATGTTACTTTCTATTATATTCTTTACAATACTGGAAAGAAAATGACTTGAAGTTAAATACTGAGTCATTTGTAGCAAGTGCTTTTCTGGGCTGAAGAAAAAAAGTAAGGGGATTAAACAGGCCCCACACTATGCCTGTGTGGGTTGAGAATGATGGTCAGTCTTGTACTGCAGACAGAACATCAGATGCAGCAATAGGAAGTTTGGGATCCTGTTCCCAAATTTCCTAACTGCTCAGCCCTGTGCAAGAAACTTCCCCTTTCTGTGCCCTAGAGTTTAGAGATCTACTGATTAAATGTACTGAAATTAAAATACTGTCTACAGAGATAGATAGAACTCAAGATTTGCAACCTAACCTATCTGAAGGAGGGAGACACTGTTAGAGAATATTTGTTCAAAACAAAAAATTTAACTTAGGACAAAGCCTCCCAAGTATTTGCTGGAGAATGTAATATAAAGAAGTAGAGTTGTAGGGAAAAGACTGGAACTGGTGTATGAGAGACCTTTACACTGCTTATTTTAAGTAAGAGGCTTTACAGTATTTTAACAAATTTAATAAATTTGCAACTGTTTCAGTAAAACTCCACAGCTGAACAGGAAAAATACATAAATTGGTTCAATTGAATCTAGCACACAGATTCAGATGGCAGACAGACTTCTTCTGTGTGTTGCAGTATTCTGAAACTGATGCTAAATACACCATAATTCTATCCTATTACTGCTTATTCTGTACTGGTTACTGTACCAGTAATTCTTGTTTTTTTCTGCTAAGTTATAGAGTTTGCCCGAATTCAATACAGTGAGGTTAAAAAAGAAAATGTGAAGATCTATTCCAAATGAGTCTTTGTAGCTTTTAAAATAGCCTAGAAATACTACTTCCAAACTCTGCTCTATACAGCCTGGAACAGACATGAAATCACTAGTCTGTCATGCAAATCGTTTGGGCTACTAAAGTTTCATTTGTTACCACTCTGACGCAGCATTTTAACTTAAATTCGAGCAGACAAACCTGCAAAATGCATGCAAAAAAAAATCCAAGGCTTAAAAACTATATTCTCTGATTCGTACTTTAGTCATTTCCAGAACCTCTCATCTAACAGCACTGCTGAAAAACAGCAAAACTCAAAGCTTCATGTATCTATTTATGGTAGATTAACTTTATTCCTGCTACCCTTTACAACCAGGAACAGGACTTTACTAACGTGAAATAAACTCCAAAACAAGCTATTTTACAGCCCCATAGGATAAATCCACGGAGTGAAAGAACATTATTTATTTTTATGTTTTGCACAAGCAAACCATCCTGCAAACAACAATCTCATAGAAATCTCGTACAAGGATTCTGCCACTGCAACATCAACTGCACAGTATGAATTTCATGATGAAGACTCAGTACTCCAGCAATACCCTAAGCCAAAGCAAGCAAATTTACCTGAACTCATCGAAGTGGATTTTTTCCCAGTTAGTTCCTTAAAATTCCTCACGCTAATCCCATTTACGGAAAACATTGTGTAATAAAAACATGCAGCCTTTCAAGTCCAGGAAAGGAGCATTCTTTAAAGAAAAATCACACTGATTAAAGAGTAATGTTTTATTTAATATATAGCTATAATACTATACTGCTAAAAAAGTGGACCTTACATTACACGTCTTGAAAGGAGAGAAATTGTAGAGAACATGGCATAATGTGTGTTAGTAAAGCAGTGTGTCATACTACCAAGCAAGACATGCTGAAGTACTCAAGAGACGCCGTGACAAAAGGGAGAGAATGTAACTTACAGGCAGATTTCTTGCTGAGTCCAAATACAGTATAAGCAATGCAGATGAAAGCCCATCATTGGCTTGGTCTTTATCAGCTCTAATGCTTGTTAGCACCTAAACAAAAAACACATTATAAGCCTTTCTGGAAATCAAGTACTATTATTTCTGTCCCATTTCTGAAAAAAAAATCTCCTCAAATGCAAACATTCACAAATTCACAGCATGTAGCATAGAAAATAAGTTTTCAAGACTCATATAGATATTTCAAAACCATTTTCATGGAAATTTCCACCCCATTTCCTAAACTTTTTTTAGATTGGAGAGATTATAATATCATACCCAACTTTATATACCAGGTTAATGAAATGTTAGCAGATATTCTCAAACAGTAACATTAAGAGAAAAGACTGACAAAAGTATTTTAAATCTCACGCCACAATAGTACATTGACACTTATGACTGGTTTGAGATTTCTAAAGAGAGACAGCTTGGAATAAAGTTAGAGGTTTATCCAAATTCACAACAGCTAGAGAATTGATTTACATACTTAAAAAAATCTCAACAAAATCAGCCCATAACAATTAAGATTAGAATAAAAGTAATGTGTTCCTTTAATACCTTGTCTAGATTGTCAGCAGTTGGCATCAATGTGAGCCATTCCAGTTTTAAATGCAACTTTCCTTTGGACACTTCATCCAAAGTAAACCACTGAAAATCAAGCAAAGTAATGTGAAATAATCTGACACCAAACAAATGCATGATTGCAATTGGTTCTTCAGGACACTTAGGAAACACTAAGCTCTACTAGGAATCTCTTAGAGCCGAAGTCCACATAACCTGAAAAAATCTGATTCATTAAAATGTCCTATTTCACATAAAATATTACAACATAGAATGACAAAAACAGCCAGACAAACCTCTATGTTTTATAATAAAAGCATCTTTAAAATACCAAGATAATTCTTCAAGTTTTGTAAAGATGTTTTAGGAATACAAATCCTGCACAATGTTAGTATAAAATCTCTCTTACATACAAAAATTAGTCTGCTAAATCTAATAATAGTTAAACCAGGCAATTAAGTATTCTCTTTAAAAAAACCCAACCTCTCACCAAATATGTAAATTACTACTTTTTGCATTTGCATAGTAGTAACCTTAAAAGTCCAAGATAGACAAAAATGGCATTATTTTTCAGATTTCACCAGTTCAGATATCCCTTAAACGACCGTACTGATCATTGGGGAATCTATTTCTATAACCTTAAGGTTATCCTTGCACATACAGGAACTATTCCCAGAAAAAAAAAAAAATGCAAGAACAATTACGTATACAACATACGGGTCTTTTTAAACCAAAACTTACTGAACTTGCTTACCTCATCTAGAAGACGCTCCTTTTCAACTTCAATTAAATCAATCATCAAACTAGAAAAAAGGAGAGAAAGTAGTAGTAGTTTAGCCAAGAAACAAAGGATCTCACGCAGAATTCAAATATCGCCCTGTGCTTGCTGAGTATCCAGGCTTCCACTGAGATCAAAAGAGCAGAATACCATTCTTTCAGTCCTTAAGAAAAGAAGTAGGGAATGAAATGGCTGAACAAAGATGAGTGCAGGATAACAGAAAAAAGCCTACACTAGAGCCAATTTTGTAGCTACGAGGGCAACTGGCACATTATGACTCACACATATATGACCAAACTCTCAAAACAGAGACCACATCCAAACTACCACTGGAAATAGCACCTGGACATATCCTATGACCAAATTCATGCTTTGGCAGCGTCTGGGAGAGTTCTAGTTCACACAAGCTAAAAATGCAGCAGGGAATGAATCTGCTAAAAATTAAACAGAGCAGACAACTGCATGCCAGTGCATGAACATTTGTCTGCCTTTTTACTTTATTAGTACTGATGTACACATTATGTCACTTCCCCCCCCCACCACTGCAGTGTAAGATTAGGGAAGTGCAAAGAAAAAGAAGCCTTTGTACTACCTACTTCTTTATTTTAATGAGAAGAGAAGTAGGTACTGTTGCTCCTGTTAAGAGAGAAGGAGCTGGAAAGATAAGGGAGTTCTACTCTGTATGGAAAGCAACAATGGGAAGTTCCAAAACTCTGCAAGAAATAAAGGTGAAAAATTACTGGAGAAAGAAGCTGACTAAAGCCCTGAAATGTTTATGGGTAAACACTTATGGCCTATGGAATCAAAGGGTGAGTCATGTTTGCAAAAGCATTACAGCAATGTTTTTTATTTAATCAACTAGTTAAGATCAGCTCTTAAGAGAAAAATAAACTTGAGACAATTATTTAGAAGCTATGAAGTTGAAGAAGATACACAGTTCTAAAACTATATTGCCTGAAGAAATAATTAAGACTTCGTGCTAGTTTACAAATATAAGAGCACCTAGGGTACAGTTCTGGGTATCCACAATACTTACCTTATTTTTTAAAAAAACATGCAAACATATAGATGTGCATATACACATCCAAGCACACTTTTATATAAATATATTTACATGTATTAAGCAATTAGGGAATTACTTACTACCAAGATAATTGATTTATAAATACAATGTACTTGCAGAACCACAATGCCAATAAAATAAAAATAATAATTAAAAAAAAATCACAATATTTCATCTCTTTCCAATACCTACAAACATATTCTCCATAGCATTTACCTTCCCAGGAAGTCATCTTTATCTGGATCTTCATCAAAGAGCTCAATCTCTAGCTCCTGTCCTGGATGTTCATATACTAAGGCCTGGAAGTACAGTGAGATGACATTGTCAGGAAAACTAACCAGCTTGGTTAAATGGTATAGTAACAGTAAAACACTGAGCTGCAGTACCTTTGTGTAATAAAATACATCAGTAAGCAAATGCTGTAAAAAATGTAATAGTAATTTTAAGAACTTCTCAGATGAGATTTGTTAATGTTGGCTCTAAGAGCCCAAACTGCGTTTCAGAATTACTGATGCTCCATCTAGAAAACAAAAAGAAAGTATATAAAGCAATGGGGAATTTCTATTTTGTTACAGAACTTTTGACTTTTACAAGGAGACATCAAGAAGCTCCTTGGGGACAGCCCCAGAGTATCCTTTTTAACAAAAGAAACTTTAGAGGACAACTTTACAGAACTTACAACATGGTATTTTTACTGGTTATACCTCATAAACTTCATTCCATTTGGGATTGAGATTTTCTTTGATAACCTTGCTTTGGAAGATTTGGTTGCCCACACGGATGATTCCATAAGGATCTGACTTTCCTTTGACAATCCCTTTTAGGTAAGTATCTTTTCCCTCCAGGTCCTGAGCCTCAATAAAGTGTATCCTTAGAACACCCTGAAAAAGATGAGTTCATGTAGTAATCTGAAAGCTTCCATGTCATCACAATTTGCATAACGGATGTTTTGTAACTTCCACTGCCATTTTCTTAACCTGAAAGTTAGTTTGGACATACTATAACTAGAGGGATATCAGTGATGATACACACACACAATAGACCTAGCACTCAAGAGATTCCTGAAAAGAAGAACTGTCCTCAACCATCAGAAACTTGCCAGTTATATCAAGAAATACAATGCTACTGGAAGTGACTAGCAATAAATAGCAACAACTGTTAAGTGAAACACACTAACAGTAATTTACAGTGCTAATATAAAAAATATGCTACTTAGTTTTTAATCTATACAGTTCAACTATATTTTAGCAAGCAAAATGTTTAAGATTCCAGCAAAACAGAAAAAAAAATGTTGGTGTTCTTATGAAACATTAACTTCACAGAAATTGTTTATAAATTAAATCAATTATTATCAGTGACAGAATTCACAATATCTTGTACCACTGCAGTAACTGTATTTAGAAATTGACACAGATGTGTCTTTAACAGTTACTACAGAAAAAACTAAATGCCAAATTATTAGTATTAACAGAAACATGCTTACCTTTGGTATAGGAAAGCGCAACTGAGCAATCTGCACTTCACTGACAAGGGGGACTGTAATTCTATTTGGAAGGACCAAGTAGTTGGATATTATATCCAATATTATTGTATCTGACAAGCCACTGTTGGAGAAAAGAATCTTCAGTTACTTCAAGAGAGTCGAAAATGTTATATCACACCAATATACTCCTTTCGTTGCTTAACAACCTAAATGGAGAAAATATTTGCCTTTCTGGGGGAGGCAGAAGACACATCTGGTTTTTAAACACTTTATTTTTTAAATAGATTCTTGCCCAACTGGCCACCAGGTGGAAGCAGTTGACACTGAATAGCAGAAACCACAGGGATGAATATAAAGTTCCCACTTCCCTGCTATAGCCAAACTTCCCCCTCACCCTTGGCCTTTTAAAACCAGCCAGGGTAAAAGGCTGTTGCATAAGTTCTCTTGCCTGCATTGCATAGAACCAAGCAGATGGTAACTGTTTATTTATTTTGTACTTCAATAATGATTTAACTGTCCCTGGAAATTTGGCTACCCATTCCTGTATTGTTATGAAACCAGTTGTCCTCTGAGCTGGGAGGACCAACATTTAAACCACAGACACACAGAAAACAAGCTCATGGCTCAGTAAAATGTAGCCTAGGGAAGCAAAACAGGTTTTGTCGAGTGAAAAGGGAGTGGCAGTGCAACCACACTGGTAATGAATCACATAAAACCCAACCCTATGCCCCTTCACAAACACAGAAAAGAGAACGATTTCCTAAGCTAAAGTTCACCCAGCTCAGGTCTGAACTGACAACAAACCAGTTCATTGTCAGACCAACCCCACTGGTTACGACAGAGCCTACACGGGCAAAAGGCAGAACATGGAGGACAAGTATCCAGGAAGGTCTCAGAAGTACGTACAGAGGCCAGAGAGACAATTACAAGAATACTTCAGATACTCTGAACTGCAGGTGCATTCTCACTAAAGCTGGTGGAGCTGCTTCAGGGATGAATGACTTCTCCTAAATACATTCCACTATTCCCTTTTTACAGTCTTTTTGAAATCAAGATGCAGATAATGTTTGATTACTTTGAACATTTTTTGGATGAAAAACTTGTGTGTAAGCACCTTGTGAAGTTTTTCTAAGACTGACTCTGAAGCTGGGAGTAGCTGTGACTCAGGAGCTAGCATATAAAACCAAAAAAGCTGCAGTGAAATGTGATACATATTACATTTTCATTTGGAAAGAAAATGTTGTGCTGAGCAATTAACGTTATGCTAGAGATGGGCAACAGAATGCACCCATTAAATACAATCTGGCCCATTAGAAATGCACACTGATCTTTCATGCCAGAGATCTGCAACCTGTACAGCCTTGGCTGCCCACTCCCACTGTAATCCAGATGACTACGACACATGATGGTACATGGCTGACTTTTTAATGGTACTGAGCACAACAGGAACAGAAAGAGCTCAAGGCTGCATCAAAATCAATGGACAGCTCTGTGCAGGCCTCTGGTTAGAAACAAGCAACAGAGGATCATGTTAAGATGCTGCTCAGAGGAAAAGATTCCTCTCCGCTTCTGTGAGTTAATTCACATCTGCCCTGAACAGTCTTCATTGCCCTTCCCTTCATGCAGAGCTTTATCCAATCACATTTACAAAGATTTTCATTCTACATGAACCCTAGAAACTCAGTTTCAGTAATACTTAAGACAACTACTACAAGAAGACAATCATACTATCTGAAAAGTAGCTTCCTTTTAGCCATCATTTTAACATGTTGTTTTTCAAAGTTTTAAGTTTCATTTTGCTGAACATCTAGTTTTCAACTTATGTATGCCAAGCTTTCTCTGAAATGAGCCAAGAAATAGAACTCATTATTTTGTTACAGTTGACAAAAAATTGAAGATAAACATCTCAGCCGGTCTTAACATTAAAAGGGAAAAAAAAAAAAACAACTAAGCTGAGGTGATGGTAACTTAACTACACAAGCAACAATCATGCTTTTCAAAATACAAGTCTGTCAGCAAAACTCCAGTACAGAGATCAGGTAAATTTGGTTTGTTCCTGCTTTTGTTGGTGTCCCTACTTGGCAAGAAGAGAAAGCTCTGCCTTTAAGCTCATTCCCTCCATTTTAATGGAGAAAACCAATTGACCTAGGTCAGAGAAAGCAAAAGAGCAGTAAAAGCAAAGCAGTGCTACCAGAGCTGCCTTGAAAGAAAGGCTGTCGTGCTCTTCTCAAGTATTTACTTCAGATCACAGACGTTATGAAATAAGCCACAGGCATAAATAAACCTACTCTAGACTAGCATAAGGTTCAGAAACTGACTAATGTTCAAATAGAGCTACAGCAAATCTCCTTAAATAAGAGAAAGAAACAAGCAGTAGCACAACACAGCCCAGTCACTGGGAGGACTCAGTTGTTTATGCTGGAACCAAACCCCAGCTGTGATTCCAAAGGTCAGTCTCATAATTGTATCCCAACATAAATACTTGAATGTCACTAAAACACCTGAGAAAAATGAGCCAGCATTATTAAAGTTTCACCAAGTTTCACACAGAGAAACTGGACTCCGAGGAGGTAGCAGATATCCTAACTTCATAAACAGGGAGACTAAAAAGAACACTGAAGATTGTAAACTAATGAATTAAATGAATTCTAAAACAACATGATGCTTTCAAGCTATAGAAATCTCTAATCTAGTATTAGCCAACTGGGGTGCTCCTAGATGCAAAGTATTCTTCATGAATACAAGGTGAAAATGACAATCTTTTGCAGGTTTTTTTTACTTAAAATAAGAGGCCTGACCTATGGAAAACAGAAACAAAACACTGATCAAGCAACAGAGAAAGATGTATCAATATAAATCCATATGTTGATGCATCATTAATAAACAGCTTCCTAAGATCATAAAACTCTAGTCATTGGTTCTACGTACAATTATCTTTTCAGTTCGTAAAAATGAAAGAAGTGTGCAATGTTTCATATAGTTTATTAGACTATGTCTTCAAAAGCTCAATTTCAGTGCAGAAAATAATCGCTAGTTACCCACTCTTTTGTACTGCTCTCTATTTAGCTCTACTTAATTTTTATCATAGAATGGGCAGCCGTGTATTTTTCCTGTGCTGTCTTTATTCATTCTGCAGAGACAGCACACCTCTGACTGCAGAGTGTTTTTACTGTATCTCAAGCAAGCACAACACCTTCCCAACATCCACATCCCCTTCTGACAGCACTTGAGTATTCTCACAGCCTGGCTCCTCCTCACATACAGATTTTAATTCCACTTCTCTGCAAGCTGTACTGATGATGGAGTATGAATTTTGTGTCCTTCTCCTTATGGAGTCATACAGGAAGAAAGTTGTTAACAGCTGACAGGGAAGCTTCCAGCAGCTAATGCAGAAATTCAATTAGTAGAGGACATTTGCAAACAGAGCACAAATAAGTAGTTTAGTGTGCAGCCAACAGCCATAGGACTAAAAAGGTGCCTGTGGGGGCAGCAACCTCTTGTTCATCAATAACAATTACAATATGTCAAGTTGTCATAGCAAAATATAAAACTTATCTATACAGATAAGGAAAACAAATAACAGCACTAAAGAAACCTCTTGGCAAGGCAGAGCATGAGTCACCTACAGTAACTATAGAAACTATACCACGTCTAGATGGCACCAGTATGTGCAAGTGTGGCCAAGTTTGGTTGCTCTGGAAACCGTAAACTTAAGATATTTAACGAGACTTTGTTTACATTTGAGGTTTTGTGTTTGCAGTCAGGCAAATATGTAGCAGGATATGAATCTCAGGAGCCTAGTAAACTTAAGTACTAAATGTAAATTTAGTCATGTTATGTGTCAAAAGAGCAAATTATTACTCAGAAGCTGTATTTTGGAAGCCATTTTCTCTTACCCATCCAGAAACACTCTTTCCTCAGAGACAGTCTTACGCAGGCTTGAAACATGAGCAATTCTTGCAGCCATTAACCTACTTAATGCAAGTTCTAATTTCAAACTGTTCAACTGGGATTCCATGCAATGCCTTCAAGTGTCTAAGGAAAGCAATACCCACTTCACTCACATGACTGAGCACTAAAGGACTAATTTAATACCTAAATTCAAACTCTTATTTTTAAACAATAAAAAATAATTCTGGAGTCAGCTAACTCTTGAGAGTATGGGATCTAATAAAAAGGGTAGTCACAAAATCCAAGTGTGTATCAGATCTGCCATTAACTCCTCAGCCATTGTCTCCATATTAAAAAGCCCCCAGGTTAACTATTAAATCCTGATAATTATGAATATATTCGTGGATTTAACTTTATCAAGATTGCAATGATTCAAAGCAGCTTGGTTTTCACCTCTATTGATGCTTTTTTCTTTGGGATTTTATCATGTGGTATTAGGAAAAGCTCTGAATAAGCTAAACATTTTTATAGCTATATATGGTCAATATTTTTGCTACTCCATTTGATCTTCACATAATAAACTGAAAGCTTGAAAAGTAAGCACTTAAAGAGATAAGAAACTTTATTTAATTTGAATAGTCTTAAGGTATTTCTAACTACCTTTACACAAGCAAACAGAGATGGATTGGCATACAAAGCCAAGAGCCAAGATGTTGTGAACCCACGGGCATGAAAAGAAGGCTCTTTGTCTTTCTGCTGTCTTAGGAGATGGCAGATAGGAAATTCACAAGATTCTGGAAATCTGGAAAGGCTGAGAACACTAAAAGAAGTAGATTAAAAACTATATTTTCAAAGTATTTTTAACAAGACCTACCAGATATAATTTTGGTGTACTTTGACTTGTAGTGAAATAACTACCTTCTGCAAATTGAGCAATTTCATATAATTCTACATTAAGAGAAAACTGCTCAGTCATCTAACCTAAAAATGATTCAATTGATGGTCTTCAGATTTTCTGGGCTTAACTGGGGTGCAGATACATCAGACACTGCTTTAGGTATACTCACTTCAGTCCCGGAACATCCAGAAGATTGGTCAGTCCAGTCCAGTTAATTTCCAAAAGCTGTGAATTACAGAGAAGGGGGGGGGGGAGGAGAAAAAAGAGAAAAGCAACTTAGAATTCATGACACTGAAGAAATAAACTGATCAGTTGAGAGTTAATAGCCAGTTTCCAGGATTTTCCTAAACAAACAAACAAAACAACCCTCTTCTATTCTAAGGAATTTTTAGACAAGTTTTTTAAAACAGTTATAAAAAGTTTCACCATCCTCTTATCCACCCTTCCCCACATGCATATAAATACACTCACCCTCCCCAAAATACACACGTACACCAGATCTACTCCATAAAACCAATACAGAATAATGAAATGTGGTCCCATTTTCTGGAGAAATATTTCGGGATTCATCATAGATCTGTTATAGATTCATTAACATGAATTTGGAAAGTATAATAAAGTGATGGAAGAATCCCACATGAGACCAGGAAAATAAGAGATCTAGAAGGCATGGCCAACAGAAAGAATGAAGAGTTGGGATTAAGAAGGCGGAAGGAAGATGTGACAACAGCTTGCAAACATAGACGAGGCTGTTTTCCAGGGACAGATTCATTCTATCACTGATGCAGTAAAGCAGAAAGGTATCAATGGGATTAAGTATCACAGTGAGAAAATGCCCAAAAATAATTAATATGGATAACTCATTGCTAGATCATACATACTTCCTTCACTGAAAACCTTTACAGAGTATTAAGCTGTATGGAGGCACCTATTCTGTTTCAGGATTGCTGGCAATAACAACTAATTTTAAATGTCCTGTTTGATCCTAAAATATTCTAATTCTAGTTAACAAAACCAACAGACCCGAGTTTCCTTAGTTCTCTCCTCACTCAATGATTTCTATTAACTTCATACAAGTTAACTGAATATTTAAGCAACAAACAAATCCAAACCCACCCAGTTACTACGTTTCTAAATCCAAGTCATCCAATCTAAGCATAACTGCATGAAAAAAAGATTTTGATATTCCTCAGTTAAGAAACTAATTGTGGTGGTTCAGCTAAACGCTAAAACAAAAATCTCTACAAGAACAAATGTTGCTTATTTTCACTAACAGGCAAGAATCACCACCCTACCTTCACTTTCTTTTTTAAAAAGAGCACATACTTTTCTTTTACAAAGGATCTGTTAACAGTTTAATTAGTCATTTCCTTTGAGAATACTTTCAGTAAAGATAACACATAATACATTTACTCATATAAGGAGCACTGTAACTTAATATACTTTTGTAATGGTGGCAAAATATTTCAACAATGTTACCATGCCTACCTGTAACAAACAATTAAGCAGGAAAAAATCCTTATCCTTTCAATGAAAAAAGTAAGATGTAATAACCAGATATTCCAAAACAAAAGGCAAGACATATCAGGGGACGTACTGCAAGAATGTACATGAGCCAGCAACATGCCCTTGCCACAAACAGGGCTAAGGCCATCCTGGGCTGCATGAGGAAAAACCACTGCCAGCAGGCTGAGGGAAGTGATCCTTCCCCTCTGCTCAGCGCTGAGGCCACATCTGGAATGCTGTGTCTATGATGGGCTCCTCAGTACATGGACATCCCGGAGAGAGTCCCACAAAGGGCCATGAAGATGATTAAGGGACTGGAGCATCATCATGTCATGAGAGATGCCCAGCGCCTTCGTTATTTTTGTGGCCCTTCACTGGACTTGCTCCAGCACGTCCACGTCTCTGTTGTTTTGGGGAGGCCCACACTGCACTCCAGACGTGCCTCACCAGTGCTGTGGAGAAAGGAAGAATCTCCCTCAACCAGCTGGCAATGCTTCTCCTAATGCAGCCCAGGACACTGTTGGTCTTCTTTGCTGTAAGCGCACATTTATGACTTCTGTTCTCCTTCCTGTCCAACTGAGCAGCCCATATCCTTACAGGAAAGCTGCTTTCCAGCCAGTCAGCCCCCCGCCTGTCCAGGGACACAGGGTTATTCCCTTCTAGGCACGAGACTTTTACACTTCCATTTGTTGAACTTGATGAGATTCCTGTTGGCACATTTCCCCAGCTTGCCAAGGTCCCTCGAAATAGCAGTACAACTACCAGGTGTATCAAGCACTCCTTTCAGTTTTAAGCAAGCAAACTTGCTGAGAGAACACTCTGTCCCACCATCCAGGACAGCCACAGATTTGTGTTGCCTCGCCTCCAGTATTTACCCCTGGGGTAAATCACTAATGACTGTCCTCCAAACTGCATGTTGCTAACCACAACTCACCGAGCCTTAAGAGTTTAGCCACTTCTCAGCCAAGCTCACTGTCCATTTACCTGGTCTGTACTCAGCATTTACCTATGAGGATGTTGCAGAAGACAGTGTCAAAAGCTTTACTAAAGTCAAGATAAGCTGCATCCATAGTTCTTCCCTCATCCACCGAGCCAGCCTTCTGATCAGAGAGGGCTATTGGCTTGGTTAACTGTGATTTCCTATCCATTACTCCATCCTGGCTACTCCCAATCACTTTGTTGTCTCTTCTCCCTTACCAGCAGGGCTGAGATCACCACTTGAGTCCCTCAAATCGCTCCCAGAGCTCCCCTGGAAGCGGTGTTGATCCCCCACATGGATGAGCAACACTGGGTGATAGTCTGAGGGCCAGATAAGCTTTAACAGTTGACAGCATCCTGAATCTGAGGTCCAGGCAAGTGCAAACCTCACGAGAAAACAGGTCAGGATGGCAGATGTGGGACAGGAGTCACTCAGTATGACCACTTCCCACTTTCTCCTGGTGCTCTGCTGGCTCGGATGCTCCCAGGCCCTCCTCTGCTACTGGCCCTGAATCTGTTCCACAGCTGCAAATCTGCAGGTGGGGTAGGAGTCATCTTTCTTGTGGCAGAAAATTTCCATCTTTCCCCATCATGGAACAATTCCACCCAGAAGTTTCTCCAGAAAGTCAGAGATCCTGCTTCAGAGGTCTCCTCTCTACAGTCACACAAGGTACGTACGTGAGGGAAACTAAATTCAGACTAAGCCACCTACCTGATCATATACATTTGTTATATATGAAACCAGACTATCAGAATCTACAGTGAAAAAATTCTTCAATAGTTCTACACAGATTGCTGCCTTTCATCCTTCTACAGGTGAAAGCACAAAGCTATCACTGGCTGCAGTACCACTTTGTATTCAACATCTTTTTTAAAAGCGCCTCATTTACAACTAGTTTTGCCCACTTTCTATTAGAGAACTAGCAGGACTATTTTAGTGAAAAAAGGCTAATGCACATCCATTTATGGAATAGTAGCAAGGCTAAATGGCAGTAATACTTTGCAGAAGAGAATAAGATCTCAGCTAAAACTCATACAGTATACTGAACAGTCTTTTTCTTTTTTTGGAGGTGCTATAATTTCTTCTCTACATGATTATCAATTTAAAGTTATCAGGTTTTTAATTTCCAAATGTAAAAAAACTCTTGTTGGAAATAATTTGTTATAAAATAGGTTCTTTTGCATTGGTATGTAAGCTTTAGTTGTACAGTTCTACAATAGCAAACTATGAGCTAGAACACAGAATATTTACATTTAGGAAAACTTCGAAAATTAATTGTGCAAATTATTAGCATTTGTTCTCAAATCTCCTCATCTTAAATCTGAAAAAATAAGTTTAGATATAAACAATTCAACCAGGATGAAAAGTCCAACTTAGTGTGAACCATTTCAGTTTTGTACTACTTCCTCAATCCTGCAACCCCACAGATGTCTAAGTAATACAGCAAACAAATAGCTTGGTAGTAGCTGATAAGACTAACCACAACTTGAGTATTCAGACTAATTCTCTTGTTCTAATCATCAGTTTTGACTGTACATTATGTGACAAAATTCTGAGCAGTCTACCAAGGTTCTAGAAGAAGTAATTTTATACTGTTTTAAGACAAATAACTCAGTTTATTATATGATTTATTTTTTCTTTATTCATAGGCAAAATAGAAGTCAAATGCACACCACAGATACCTTCAAAAAGTGGTCCCTTATCCAAAGGTGTTCGTACCTGCATCCCGTATGTAACAGTTTTACATAATGATGTTTTCAAACTAAAAAGCAGATCAGAAAATATTTGCATTTCCCTTTTGTTTTCATGTTTTGTTCAATGTATTGCACACAGCAATTAACACAGCAAAGTCCTGTGCTGTCTCCTAAATAGACTTCACTGAATAAATGCATTGAGCAATGCAGTGCATGTTGAAATTCAGCATTGAGAAACATCTCCTGCACAGGACTGAAACATTTATCATGGCAGTTTCTGCACTAACTGCCACAACGCAAAACAAAACCAAGGACAACCTAAGAGATGCCACTGAGCACTGAGAGACTTTCCACTGATGTGACTAAAAAGCATTTCAAAAGGTTGCAACACAGCATATGAAACACAAACAGTACCTATGGTACAACCTTGCTGTCAATATTTTGATTATTACACACCTCTGCTCAAAAACAAGGCTACCCATTCATTCCATCATCAGTCCTTAGAGCATGAAGCATGTAAAAACAATTACACACAAAAACCTGAAAAGAGTGCTACTAAGAGTGGTTATTTAGACAAGAAATGCAATTCGTACATGTAATATCAGAAATTCTCTTTGTCCACTTACTGCACAGGAATAAAGTCAAATACCAATTACAGAAATGTTAAAGACAAATCCTTTTCCATTCAAAGTTGAAGCTCAGAAATTAAAAAACATTACTACAGCTAAGCACTTTACAGGATTATTAGGAAAGCTTTGCAAATAAATCTTAAGCCATTAAATGTTTTGGAAGGAATACGAGCCTTCAAACTCCAGGTGTACATCAAACTTTCACTATCTGGGCTTTGAAGGTAAGTTTTCCTTGCAGATGACGTTTGTTACATTTGCTCACCACAGAGCTTCCTTTCCAGTTCTACCAGAAGCATCCAGCAGTAATGCACACACACTAATCTTAGTCTACAGGTATTAGGGATAAATGCTTTTTTTGTTTTGGTTTTTTTTTTTCTTTTTTGTTAGTGTTCTATCTCCCCCTGCCATCTCCCTGACATTCCTTTCCATAAGGTTGTTTCAAGTATACACTTGGCTTCCAAAGGAAATCAGAATTCCTTAGAAATCAGCAATAGATAGATACACCGTTTGCAACATAAGAGTTTGCCAAAAGGCAACACCAGCTCAGAAAAAAAAATCTTATAGCTGCAAAAGTATAGAACTAGCACTGACAGCAGACAAACACACAGCAGACTGACAGGAAAGGAGGCAAAGAATTGCTTGATAGGCAGGAGGGAGCCTGTCCAGCCACAGTCCAGCCAAATAACAAGGGTTTTCATTCTACATTTTGGGCACTGCCATGCCATGACTTGCTGGAGAAGATCATCCCCTAACTTGTGGTTCTGACAGAAGTTGCAGCAGCGTTGCCATCCTAACTAACTGAAGAGCCTTATGACGAAAAAGGGAGCAAGCAAAAGACTGCCAGCTGATGAATCTTTTATGAAGCACCGAATATAAAAAACTTCCATATTTAAAAAATAGCTTAACAATATAATTTCTTTCTCTGTCACCGCTTTAAGCAATGCATAATTCTCTTACTTTAGCTATATTCAGGGAATGCCAGCTGGTTCTCTGCAGCAGAACTAACAGGGCACTGCAACGACTGTGTTCAGGATTTGTCACCAAGCGAAATTCTGCAAGAAGCCAGAAACTATTGTGGTGTCTTTCCACAACACATTACAGCTAAGAGAGGTGATGTGCCTTGCAGAGACTCTACCAGCCAGCTCACTGGCCTTGAGCAGGACTCCAGACACCAGCTACACTTTCTGATGAAGTAGCCTGCATGTCTTGTTACTCAAAGTTTTTTCCATTCCTCCTCTGCTCAGAGAAGTGAAAACAAATTTTGTTATCTCCCTGAAAACCAAGAAATTCATGTCTTTACAAAGCTCTGTACTGAGAACTAACGCAACACATACACTGAAAGAGTTTAAAAACTAAAATGAAAAAATAAACTCCCTGCAGCCTATAACACAAGACAGGCTAAAAACTGATGAGCATCTTTACACACATCAGATGTTCTCAATACCCTCTCAATAGAAGCTTTTACAAAGGGACCAATATGTACTGGAATGTAGAATACACAGGGCCATAAATAAAGTTCATAGAAGCACAGAAGGCAGCCACTTAACACTGCCAACCTTGTGGCTTGATTTGGCTGCCATAAGCACTACTAATTCTCAAAGAGAAGCCACAGAGTATTTTAAAATGCTGATTAACAACTTCCTGCTAAATGAGTTACAGAAACAGAAGACTTCTGCAGGAAAAATTTTAGCTCTAATACAGGGCACAATGATACAATTCCGTGGGATAGGTTGTTATTCTTCTCAGGAATCTATTGCAAGGAAGGGACTAACATGCCCTCTTCTGTTACTTGTGAATGGTCATACAGAGACATGGTACAATTTGTGTGTTGGTAGAGCAAAGCCCATTACCACTACAATGCTGAAATGCTGACATTATTGTAATAATTAAATAGGTAACATCATCCAGTGTATCTCCTCAGGAAATATATAATAAACTCAACCTCTAAGACAAGCCTCGACTATACAGTACTACAGAAAGTAGTTGCTGTAGTAGTCCCACTGGTTGCTATAGGAAACACGGCTTATCTCTGTACAGAAACTGTGTTTAAAAGTTTTTCAGTTGTAACTCTTTGAAGATTTAAGTGAGACAACTGCTAGAGAGATAAGATGTATAGCTGAGGGGGTAGAAGACAGAGCAAACAAGTTTCCGAGTTGAACTGACCAGAAGAAGGATCACAGTTGACTTTACACAAATCCAGTGCACCTGCTGTTCTCCATAGTGTCAACTACTCACAGCTTCAGGTCAGGCCAATTCTCTCCACTTTCTCTACTGCCTTCTACCATTCTACCAGTCTGCATTATGGTTCACACCCTCACACTAGTCTTGACACTCTCCCGACTCCTTAGTCAGCCAGCTCAGGCTGCTAAAATACATCTGAAGGACAGGAAATTGGGCACTTATTGTTGTGTTTAATATCCTGCCAGCTTACGTCCCTTAACCAGCTTCCTCCAGGAGCAGAAGTTTCAACACTCGTATAAGGGAGACAATAATACTGAATGGGAGGGCACAGGAAGAAAAGAATATGGTGCTGTGGAAACACCAACTGTAATGGCCCTTAAAACATCCCATAAGCTACCAAAATCTAAAATCACTAAGAAAAATGTAAGTTACAGCAAATTATAAGTATGCTGAGTAGCAGTGCAAATCACTCACTTCATAAGCAACAAGACTAATTCTTAACAAATATTATTCTAACAGTACCTGTGTGTCAGCATTTATCCAGGTGTTCCACAAACCTGACAGTCCCATATGTTCCAGAGGCATTCTATACATTCCACATAACCACTTTATGCTTTACCAGCCATTTCAGTAGGACTCCTCTTGAGTCTAACTTTCATCAGTACTTATAATTTTGAAAGTCCCATCCAGCCAGTTTTCCATAAGCAGAATATTAAGTGAAACAAAACCAATATCAAAATAGATTAAAACTACAGGACACAACCAATCTGTAAAGCGAGTAGAGGGAGAGTAGTACTCAAGTTAGCAAGTGGAAGGCAAAACTGTGAATCTGAAAATGAAAGCTTTGGAATAGGTGCCCACTTTTCCTGGAAGACATCCTGTTTTCCAGCCATTGTTCTTTTTAGAACAATAGTATTTTCATATGTTTGTCTTGTTGGGAGTGTTTTGGCTTTTCTTAAGAGAAAACAGTTGGGTTAGGACACACCCTCAGTTTTGGGTGTGCCATTGAACAAGCTTTTGAAAATTATCAATTTACAGTACAACTAGAAGCCATATAAACTTCTATAACCAAACCACAAATCAAAATAACTATGTACTGATTAGCGCTAAAAACAAAAAGATAACTAAAACTTGGAGAACCAAATATCTGGTAAATATACATAACGTTAACATAATGAGAAGTATGCAAAGAATCTCACAAATCCTGACTGTTCACTCAGTGCTACCTTTTCTCTAGCATTGACACAGACTTAGAAGACTACTTCAAATATTAGAATGCACATATTTCCGTCTCTTGAAATCTCCTACATATTTGGATATATTTTATAAGCTGATGAAGCTTTTACCACCTTCTTCACAATAATAACAACAAAATACCATATATAAAAAGTTTCATACAATGTAAGAACTCTTGAAAGATCAAAAACTTCATGTATTACTCAGAAATATGAGACTGGTAAACTCACAGGCCATGTTGCCTTATATAGTCATTGAGTCCAGCAAACAGATGATACAGGGCAAGAGGAATTGTTGCCAGTTACTTTAGACTGGAAAATATGAGAACAAAATCTAGTGCTAGCTGCCAACTAATTCCTCTTCTCTTCTAACGAAAATATTTAAGAAAAGCTTTCCTTGGCTGCAGCCACTTGCTCTCTAGTAAGAGGACAAAATTTTGCTCTTGCTATAATAAGCATTATTCTACATTTTTCTAAAGAAGTTAGAAAAATAAACTCTGAGAAAACACACTGCAGTGGGGAGAGAAGTCTGCTTGGAAAGAGTTGAATTGCCACAGATAACTGTCAAAATTATGGACTAACTTAAATTATTTTTTGAACCATCCACCCTTGGACCTTGACCGCTAGCTTAGTTTTTAAATGAAAGGAGTGTGAGAAATACTTTAAATATTTTTGTAACTGAATACTTTTGGGAAGGGCTTGACTTTTTAATAGTCCAAACTGATACTCCACTCTACTTCCCATTCTTTTTTGTCCTACTAAGTCAACCAAATCCCTAATAAAGTGTCATGGGGTTAAGAGTAAAGGCAAAATTACTATGGACAAAGTATTTCCCAAAGTTCAGAAAATGACCACCGACGAGAGGTGTTTCATGTGATATATTTTCAGTTTCTTATCTCAGGTGCAAGTTGTCCTAGTTAAGCACTTTGCAGATGCATGACATTTAGAATGGATCAGGGACAGAAAGGAGTGGGCACAGGTACAGGAGCTAAAACCTACTGGAGAGGTCTCTGGGAGTACCACTAAGGTTTGGATACATCCTACCAGAGCATGATGCTGGGAAGCAGTGCAATGCCAGGAACTTCTTACAAGCATGTCTGCTGCTGATCTCTCCCTCCCTACCACTGCCAGCTTTCCTATCTCTCCCCCAGAAGGCACCAAGCTGCAGCAGCTGCAGGAGGTACCCCAGGGAAGTGATCCAGACATACTGGATCAGGTCCTGGCTCCAGCACAGTGTGTCAGAATGGCTTCTGCAGAAGGACTGTACAAAACAGAACTGAGAGAGATAACACAAACCACATCTAGAACAAGGAGAGAGGTTAATCCTGCAGGGAAAGGGTAAAAAAAAAAAAAAGCAAAGTCCACACAGCTACACTCTTCCCTGCTCCTCTAAACCAGAATGTTCACATTCAATTTGTTTATTGGATGATCCCTGCAATGAGCTGGGCATGGTACTGAGTCTGGAAATTGTTTGGGAAAGCACTAAACAGCAAAATAATATCAGAGAGTATGCTAACAATTACACAGTGCAAACCAGCATAAGATAGTATTCAATCCTTGTCAGGGCCATGCTTAGTTTGTTAATATAAACATGAAGATTAACAGATGTCCTGCACTCAACTGCTCAGCCAAAGGGCAAAAATGAGGTGAAACTTAAGCAGACATCTCTTAGTGTTTAGACTCACTTCAAAGAAATGTGTGGAAATCCAAATTTGGTTCATAGCAGTGTACTTCCTCAACTATTTCCAAATAAGAACAACAATGTTTTATCAGTTTTCCATGAACTAATTCACTTTTACAAAAACACTGACTAAACTACGCGCAAAATATTTCCAAATTCTTGCAGATTTTACTAAGATTTAAGTCTACATTCCCTCTACCCAAGCACACATGGTTTCTCTAGAGAGATGAAACAAGCCACATACACAACAAAAGTAACACAACTTTTTCCTAGGCCATACATAAACGCCCATACAAACCTATCTGTTCAACAAGGTAGCAAAAATTTATCCTAGGACATTTGTTCAAAAGAACTGTATTAAAAGAATGTGATTGCTTTGAAGAAAATAAAAACATGCCTTCTAAAGCTGCTGAAGTAAAGAATTCACTCCCATCCCCCAAGCCTTGAAAACTAGATCAACTCTCCAGATTTTCAGACTGCTGATGAAACCAAGATGATCAATTTGAGATGTTTCAAAGTGTCTAAACCCATATACTTGTACTTTGTGACCTGCCAGTCTGAAACTGTTAAATCTTGACATCATAAGTTTTAATGTTTAATTAGAACATATTCAAGAAAAGCTTCCAATGGAAAATATACCTCCAAGAGATGGAAACAATTTCTTTAAAGAAGTCTGTGTAGCATAAGAATATCCATGATGTTCACATTTTCTATTAAGCTCTGTTACTGATACTTACTAAAAGCAGTATCAAATTGCAAATTGCTGCAACTGCCTTACACACACAGACACAACTTTAAAGAACTTTCCACCAGCCAGTCTGCAATGTGTATTATGTTCTCCGTTATATTTCTATAAAACAAGATTTGTTGAAGTGCTGTGCCTGAAACTGAAAGCATTTGTGGGCTGTCCTCTTGTTTACACGTCAGTCTGCCTGTATCATTTTCACACCAGCAAGACCTTCTTGGCTCACCTTTGTTTCACTATTATTCCTGTCCAAACGTGCATTTTGGCCTAGGACATTTTCCAACTGAATTATGTGACATTCTTTCTCTCTCCTTTCAACTCCTGCTACTATCATGATCATTCTGAATTCCAATTCCATCTCACTATGTGCTTCATCCATCCTCACATACCTGGGTCACCAGTACATGTAATGAAAATTGCCCACTTGCTATCTAAGACAAAAATTTCTCAGTAGGTGGGTAATTTCAAAAAACCCATTCCAATTTTAATTTGTGGTAGCACCAGCATGTTTTTCAAAACAATCTTGCACTGATTTTGTGAAATTTTAACTTACCATGCTTATCTACAGAATGTCATGAGAACAGCAACAAAAGCTTCTTTACAACCAATCTAAATGGTATCTATTGATCTTTCCTTATCCAGAAACCAGTAAGAAAAGTTTGACTGCATTGACAAAACACACTTCCAAATTCCAAGCTAATTATTATCCACCTTGGTTTCTGCTAACATTCATAAAATTTTTCCACTGCTTATCGGTCAAAGTTCAACCAAACGGCAGTGATTTCCCAAATTCTTTCCTTTTGCTGCTTAATTCTTGCTCCAACATTTTCTAACTACTGTCATCAGCACTCTAAAAAGAGGAGAAAGAGAGATAAAAGTACTTACAGGTTTCCTAAGGAAAAAAAGGGATAGTGCTCCAATTAGGGGCATGTCTCCAATTAGTGGTTCCAGGATAACCCTCATGGTGCCATGGATCTTTGGAAGGGGAAGAAAAGAAAGACAATAGAGTTGACTTTAGTTCAAGTTTTAAACAAAATTTATTTGCTGGCCATGCTCACACTTTTAATTCATTAAATTCTTGTTTATGGAAGAATTTTATATATAAAGCTTGCTTTACATGACATCCAAACCCAACAAACTTCACACAAGCACTTAACAGTTGGGCTTACAAATTCATTACATTCATCTGTATCATGCTGTGTCATGTTAGTGGTAACTTTGCTAGAACTATGAAGCAGATTATTTATACAGCTCATTGTAAACAAATGTGACACAAAAAGCACAACGGCATCCACAGGTACTAGAGCAAAAGCAGGTAAATGCTTATGGGTATGTCAAGACACACACACGTCAAAGAACTAATTTTTGGATAACAGATCTCTCTCTAAGGAGGAAAGTTAAGAAAATTTGAGAAACATTATCAGAAGGCAAGGCTACTAATAGTAACTGCATCTAAACTAATAATTCCACCTGACACTGAAATATTAAATAAAATAAACATTTTAAGCTCTGTGGAGCCTTTATGAACAGAATCACAATTTAATCAGAATTTATCACATGAATGCAACACACCAAACTGGCTTGACCTGAAATTATTTCCAGCTTTTCCTGTAGAAAATGTTATATATTTGAAACATTTCTACATCTTAAAGGAATTTGTCCTTTCTGCTAAGTCATATTACTGAAATTACTATGTAATATCAACACTATTCAAATGAGAAAAAAATAGTAAACAACAAAACTACACAATTACTCTTTCCTTCTTATAAGTTATTTCATCAGAAAATAATGATTTCGTGATATCAAAATCAAAAGAGAAAAATTAAATGTCACCTGTATACTTTTCACACCAGCTCTGCAGAAGTATCTTTTGATCTCCAAATCAATTTCACAGTTTCCAACAAAACTAAACCAAAAAAGAAAATACAAATTTCACTTTTATGGACTAAATTGCAATAAACTGTTAGTTCTGTTTTGCAGTGTCATGACAATGTATTTTGTATCTCAGTGTATGCACAAAAAATGCACGTTGAAATACTGGAACATAAAACAATGTCAAGTTTGCAAAACCATCCCCTTCAAAACATCACCACCATCATCAAAATCACTCAAGCTGATACCTAGGTATGTTATCATCTCCAGAAGGATGCATAATAGAAAACAAGCAAGAGGCCCTACTTTTGGAAAATAATGGACACAGAATTCTTACTCCATTTCAGGAAAGCTCTCCACAGATCTCATTGATAGTAACTGTACCCAAATCCACTCTCATCTAAAATGATCACGAGAAGCACTAGACAGAGATACTTGTTATGCTACAAATGAAAGTTGTCTGAAATATTCATAGACTTGCAAAGCCAGTCGTATTTAGAATTTCAATAAGCTGAGCATGCTGAGCTGAATGATCCTCTAAGCAAGTTTTAGGCCAAAAACAGTTGAGCCCTTTCTGAAAGGAGAGAAGGCAGGAAGCAAATTAGAGAATAATATATTAAAAATGATGCAAATTTTTCCCTGAACAGTTCTTGCCTCCCATTTTTGGGGATGCAAGGTCAAGTGATTGAAATTTTGCAGATGCTGCCCTGTATCTCAGATTTGTAGAAGATGGTAAAAAGAAGTCTCATCTGTTTTGTCCATGATACAAGGCTACAAGATTCTTCACACACAACTCAGGTTTGGATTTTTGGCTGCTTTCCCTGAAGCTCCATGCAGGTCAAGCATTTATCAGCAGAGTTGAGCAACTTTCTTCCAAAAGCTGCTGCTGCTGGACATCTTGGTTCTGAAAACAAACAAATTCTGTGACTCAACAAGGAATTCAGGAAGAAAGCTTGAGACTCTGATTTAGCAAGGGAATTGGTCAATGATTCTACAGAATGAGAGCTAAAACCAAAACTCAACAGACTGAATACCATGCTACAGTTAGGGAGAGATGAGCTGGATGAGGAGACTGGCTAAGAAAATAGAGGCTGTAACAGAAGGACAAATGAAATCTGAAGAGCTTTCTGAACAGACTGCCCAGTTAAAGAAAATGGAAGAAGGAATCAAGTGGAGATGTGGCAGCTTAAAGCCAGACACTGCTGGAAGGAGGGGGGAAATTGTTTCCTCTACAGGGCATCCTGTTCCAGGTTCTGCAGCAGAGCCCAGGTTTCCACAAATTAGTTCCTCAGACCATGTTTGGGAGTATGAGGGAATCTTATTACAAAAAGATTGTAATCTTTGGGATTTCAACAAATGCAAATCTTATCAATCCCTTAAACAGAAATAAACAATAGTACGAAGACTTTCCTGTAAACATCCAACATTTTTGGATTTATTTTTAGATTATTCAAAAGATAACACTATGCAGAACCCTTTTTGTTCAATGGCCAGTTTGGGGAACTGGAAGACAGCAACACGATGGGGTCTATGTCAAAGGAAGGTGACAGTTGCTTTCCTTGGAAAGAATGTAGTGTGACTTTACAGTTTAAAAATAGGTATATAACTTTTAATACACAATTTAAAACGATGTAATTTCTATTTTTAGCCTATCTAACTATATATATAGTAGATATATATATAAATACACTCCCACACATATATATATATCTATAATTGCATAACAAACAACATAACACAGAGAAGCAAGGTCAATTAAAACCTGCAATTGAAACCTCAATCGCGGCATTCTGCAGCAGCAAAACTATTTGTGTTATGAAGACCAAGAAGCAATATGCTCGTTTGAAAACCCATAACAACATGATGACAAACTGAAGCAAAAATAGTAACAAACTGCATTTGAGGGTAATAAGTCAACAACATTTAACCTTATAATAATGCTAAATATGGTTTTACCCCCTAAGATATTTGGCTGGGTCTATTAACAGTCAATGCCATAGACAATTCCACCATAATACAACATACAACTTGAAAGCTCATTTAGTAAGCAAATTCTATAAATTCAGGTCATAACAACCCAGAAATATTTATGATCCCTTTAAGGTACAGATCACTGAGACAGATTACAGTTTAATGAGGACACTCTTGAAAGAATAAAACAGCAGCTGTACTGAATCAAAAGAGAAGCACAATATACTGCATGTGGTCATTGCAGCCCATGGACGATACCCAGAAAAAAAAAGAGAAAAAAATAATAGGACAAAAATGTTTCCTATATTACAATGATATCTGATTCTGTACACGGGACTATGTTAATTAATTGTTTTAGAAGGTCTTTAGACCCTATTTTTAGCAGTTATTAGATGGGTTATTAGAGGACCCATCTCTCTTCTGCCAGTAAAATGTAGTGAGTGTCCATATTCAAGAATGCCATGTGAGAAAAAAACCTGCCATGTGTTTAAATCTGCAGCCTTAAAACTCTTTTGGTGTATCGATTTTTTGGAGTCATGAGAAGCTGAAAAAAACTCAAGCTATTAACAATTATTTCTTCAATCTCTCAATCTTTTTTGCTTTCTTTACTACAGTTCACATTTAAACTGAGTTTATCTTTCTTCTGTTGACCGATAACCTTTCCCCAAGTATCCACTACATTCATACACTTTAGCAAATTTAAGATTTCTTTTTATTAACGATTTATTTAGATTTTGTCTTCATTTGCTCAAGTAGTAGAAATTTTTCCCTTGCCCATATTTGTCATCAAGAACTAGACTTTTAAACTGTAACATGAGTTTTGATTACTTTCTTAACATAAACTCCACAGTAAGAGAAAAGTGTTCCCTTCACAAATTTGGTCCTCAAACAGAACGTTTAAATACATTCTCCAATGAGTGCTTTGTGGATTAGCTATTCAAGCTACTGAGAGTGAAGTTCTGAACTGGATTCTGAGTGATGCACAGAACCTGTTTCGAAAAATATTCTGAAGCAATGATCGTAATGCACTCAGTATCTTTGCAGAAACAATAAAAACTAAACCAAAACACAGTACTTTTGCAACTTAAATTAAAAGCAGACAAAAAAAAAATCCTCAAGGATGATGCAGAAAATACTAAAGTGTTTTGGAGACACATTGGAACTACTTAAATGTACTGTATGGAAGGTCCAAAGCAAATGCACATAACCCACCACAAACAACTGACAGTAGAAAGGGCTAAAAGAAGCCACAATATTGAAACTGCAGGATAAAAGGGGATTCTTAAAGGAATTAATGTACTTTGAACAGAAAAAAAATAAATAAAATAAAATCTTTCCTTCCTTCCCTCACCACACACTCCACAGGGCTTGGCTTCCTACAACTATTCTTATGAATGCTTAGAGAGGTTGTTTTGCTTCTCAACTGTATTTAGGGAATGAAGGTTTTATAGAAAGGTTCTAACTTTAAACTTAAAAATAAATTATAATAAACTAATTTAACTAGAGATTAAAATCTACAGAGATAAATACTCCAAAGGATGAACTTCTCTCCAGCAGTGAGACTGTTCTTCACAATCTTGCAAAACTGCAACATAAGATATAATTTAGGGTTGGTATCTGTACGTAATTCTATATTTAAACATGCCGAGAACACTTACTAGAGACACTTATTCTTCCTGTTACTACTGAAAAAAATCACAGCAATGGACCCCCAGAGGAGACATAAATCAAAATATTAAAAAAACCAAACAACAACATCAAACAGTAACAACTGATACTGGGGGTGGAGGAGGCTCTCTGTCTTAAACTCGCATAGTAAAAGCCTTTGAAAAAGAGCCCTTTCCAAATAAGGTGTCAAGGACAAGTCTTAAATATGAAACAGGACTTCCTTTGATGATGGTTTTGTCTAAGCCTTAATTCCTAGAAGCTATGATAGTCACTCCATAGCGCTCGTTTCCATTTTCTTCCTGGAAGCCAATGCCACTAGCAGTAGGGACAGGCTGTTGGGCTCAGCAGGCACCTAGCTGACACAGCACTGTTATTGTTATTTAAACCACTCCAAGGAATTTATTTCAGCCTTTTAGATTGGATTCTATTGCAGCTGTCTACCACTTCTCTAAGTAGGTTGCAATGTAAAGCAATAAGACATATGGGTAAAGATTTCCTTCAGGTCTGTGTAACAGGACACTATTCCTGAAATTTTTGTACAAACCTACTGGCCTTTTTACTCTTATCTACTTCATGAGGATGAGCAGAAATTAAAAAAAAAACCAAAAACCAACTAGATGTACTGTCTTCCTGTGTGAATAATTCTGCTTTAAAGGGAATAAGTGGTCTTGGAAGACTTGGCCCTTCTAATTTCTCAGAAACAGCTTCTCAAAAACAATTTCTGTGGTCAGACAAGACTGTTCTCCTGAGGGTTTATATCTGAAGAGATGAGGTTGCTCTCACAGCTGCTGTCAAAGGTGGCAAGAAGGAGAAAAATGAAGGAAATCTCTCCGTCAGAGCTAACTCGCTCTCATCCATCCAGTGAAATAACCTCTCAAGAGTCAATCCTGCTGTATTTTGTCCAGCAACACCAATCCCCGATTTGGATAGCTATCTTTTTGCTACAGAAATAAAGTGATTCAATTCAATAAAGACTGGGCAATGTTCACAGATGCAGCCCAAGGAAGGACATAGCAGCACCTTCTCTTGTCGCTCTGGAGCCTGCCCAGCTCCACCAAAGCACCAGAGGCTTCAGCATAACTGAGCTTTAGGTAAGTAATTCAAAATTAAGAATAAACAAGTTCAAATTATGGAAGTGACTCTGAAGCTGAGAGGCCTGATAACCTTTCTGGCTACTGCCAGGGAAGCAGTGAGGAACACAGAAGGCTGGACCATCAGTGACTGACAAATCTGGCCTTTCCATAAGCCACAAAGAGGCAAAAGTAGCCACTGGAACACAGACCTGTGATGGTCAGTTATAAAAACATTGCTGGATTCACTGACTGAACTTTCAAAAAAACTCTGTAACTGGAGATTGTGTGGAGAATTACGTGGGCAAACGTAGGGCAGATCTATCCAGGACCCTATATAAAAGGGGTCACGATGAAATGGCAAAGAAACGTGAGGGAACAGAGCACAGTCATTCTGGCATTTTATAATACACAGATTTACTGTGGTCAGTGGTATGAGCACAAGCACTTCTGTAGCTATCATTATGTTTTTCTAATACTCTTTTCATAAAAAAAAATCTAAGTAACGGAGAAAATGAAAAAAACCCAAAATTTAACATCCTAGATTTCAGACTAAATTTAATGGCAAAGTATTAATAAATTTAAAAAAAAAATTCAAATATAGTGCTTTATCTTTGGAAAGTATTTTTTTATTAACAAGCATGACTTTAATGATGCAGCCACAGGGAGTTGATATTCCATTTCCCTCACATAAATGCTATTTACAGCATGCAGTTTCTTCCTCCATTCATACTCAATTAGAACTAACTACATTTGCATAATGAAGCAATTCTCCTTTCAGGCCAACATAACTGCCAAATAAAACAACATGCATATTATAAAGCATGGACCCCATTGCAATATGGTAATAAAGATTACCTGATTTGAAGATCCAAAATGATCTGCCTTTTGTCCACATTTTCAGTGTACACTTTTACGCCATTTATCCGCAGGGGCTGGAACAAAGAAGCAAGTAAAAGTTGGATTCTTCTACTGAACTATATTAAACTCTTAACTTAGAAATAAAGGTGAATATAGACACATTTATGCCTGAAGTTAAGAGTCTACTATAAGCATTATTAAAAGGTGTGAAGCAAGGCTATCAATTTAGTTCAAATAGTTACTTCAAGGGTAAAAATTACCTTGCTGGGATCCACTTAACCACAATCCTTCTGGCAATTACCCTGAGTGAAGACCTCTAGACTTGAAAATTTACAAAGTATTTAACAGTCAAGCTTTCCCTCTCCATCCACTAAATATCTGATTTCTCTGTAGAAGTGTATGTCTGGCACTCCCAAAGCATTCTTTTCTGTGCAAGTATAACAAGCAGCTAAATTTAATTCACAAAAAGGTAGTTGCTTTAAGTGGAATTTAGTGAGAATGGATGGAAAAGAATCCATAGTTCCCATAAAAAGTTGTATCAACCACTCTGTGCTCTCTCTCTAATCACTGTGTTCACACTTTCCCTCTCTCCCTTCCTCATACAGAACTAATACATATCAATCCCAAGCCTCAAACATTCATCAAACACTAGGCAGGAGAGGATGACTAACAACCTCACTTTTGAGTTTTTCCTTTCTGGAAAAATTGTGTTATTTCTATTTACACCTTTTTGATAATTTATGTAAAATCAAAAATTTCACTGCTGTGTTGGGTCTATACAGCTTGATCAACTCAGTCAAGGCTGCAATATAAAGAATAGCTGTTTTTCATGTCTCAGAGTACTCAATCCAGCTGCAGAAGAAACACACAGAGGTGTGGGAGCTAATTTAAAACCTACTTATATTAAGCATGATTTAAAGAAATGCTACAATCTGCAATACAAATGTATTTAGGGCAGGACAGAGGCCCTAAATAAAAGGGGTGTAAAAGGATTTACAATTAAAAAAAAACCAAACACACATAAGGCGCAGCAAAGTATAATGAACTGTAACTTACATGAAATAAGAGTCACAAAGAGAGAAAAACAATTCCCCTCTATAACACCTGAAACTTAATTTCAGGTTTCCTAACATTTGGGGGTGTGTGGGGGTGTTGATTTTTAAATCCTTACTTGAAGTTCCATTTATGACAAGCAATAGGAACATGAAAGACAACTTCAAACAAAAGCTGTTAAACTGCATCTCAGCAGCAGTAAAGTTCTGGTTGATGCAGAGAAGATTAAGTGGTACTGAACTTATTGCAAGCAGAGGTAACTCAGCTTGCCCTGGTCAAACAGGCTCTTCTGCAGGCCTGTGAGAGCTGCATATTATGACCCCTTCTTTTATGGGACAGAACAGAAGACAAACATCCTTATGCTCCTTGATACTGTGTTACGTGTAGTCCTTCGGCAAGCAGAGCCAGCAGCCTTGTCATTGGCTCTGTACAAAACGTGATTAGAAGTGCATCTGTTACAAGAAAACGACTGCCAGAGCATCTGGCAAAAGGATAACGGTCCCTGCTCACTTTACGTAAAGCATTACAGGAACAATATTCAAATCACATTGCTGTGAGCTCTTCATGTGACAAGGAATTACTATACTTTGAGTCTTCTCACAATTCTCAGTTAAGCTTCTGAAGCACATAAAGCCTCTGCTAAAAAACCCACATGTTTTTATCTTAATGTTAGAAAAGAAACCAGAATCAGGCTTACGACCAAGTGTCACTGAGAAAAATTTCTGTGTAGATTTGAACGGGCTACATGAAAATGGTATATAAAACACGGCCTCTTAGAAAACTTCACCAGACACTGACCTGATGACCAATATCAATCTTTGTAAAACTGAAGGTACTGAGGTGGTTGTTTGCTCCTCTTACTGCTGGTTCTATGGTCTCTCGGAAGAGTTTCTCAATGAATTGGCAAATAAAAGGCCACATCTGTTTTACAGTCTAAGGAGAAAAAAAAATCTACATGGAACACAACTTCACACATAAACAAAAAATATTCTTTAAGGCATATGTAAGAAATTTTGTATAAAGTGTAAACATACAAGTTTTCTATGCAGTTCATCACAGACATAAACACCGGTTCCTTTTTACATGCAGGAAACCTTTCAGGAATTCTCAATTTGTGTAATTTTTTTTTATACATTTGCACAAATCTGAAGCACTGGAAGAGGAGAAAAAACAGTATTATGTATTTTCTTCTTTTATCCTACAAATACATTCAGCATCAGTGCCGAATGCATATGTTCAGGAGAAACATTAAGAAGGTTAAGTTTATTTGCATGTAAAGAGGAATAGGAAAAAATTGGTGAGGTACAGTTCTTAAATACATGCATAAGTTATAAATGTAAAAAAATCCAGTACTTTACAGTATCTGAATTTTCTGATATCTAAAAATTCTATATTGCTTTTTTTCTCACTATTTTCTAATTAACTCATGTTCTTCTATGCTCTTTGAATGAAAGATTTTTTTAAAAAGCAAGCTACATAGATTTATATCTTAGATTATCACGCACACAAATCAAAACTGCAAATTTAATTTATTTTTAGATTGTAGGTCAGGAACCTACAGTAACTGGAAAGTATCCCAGACACGTAGAAAATTAAAGACTGTGTTTACAGCTGCTATGACTTCCACACAATTATAGCTGTCATTACTGTAACGCCACTTAAAATCATTTACAAAACTCACAATTTCAGGACCATGAAACTAGATTTAATCTTTCTGGTGACTAACTGAATCAACAACCAGAAACTTTAAGTGCATAAAGAACACATAAAGTTAAAACTACCCTGTTCTCAGATTCTTGCTTCAGCTTTTATTTTAATCTCAGTTTTCTCTCCTGCCCCTTCCCTTTTGGAAGCAATGCTTCCCCTTACCTTGTTGAGCCATTCTGCCCTCTCTGTGTCTGGAAAATGGACCTAGAAAACCAAACCAAAACACAAAAGAAAAAATTAATACAAAGACAAAACACTTTTTAGTTAATTGTGTCCAGTCATTTATAATGCAGGAAAGCTTAGGGATCTCCCTAAGCAATCTACCCAGTGGACAAGATATTGAGCAGTTAACATTCTTGACAAGAGAATTAGAATACAAGCAGATTAAAATATGAACTACATAAATATGTGCTTGGACTTGTATCTAATAGTACCATCTGATAAAGTATTGCTGTAACACCATAAAAAAACCAAAAACAAGCATAGCCAACACGGCTTGTGTCAACCAATATTAACATGACACATGACTGCCAGAGTCCTGACTGCACTTCTACTTCCTTTCATTCATGCCAAATCTTTTTCAATATCAATAAATCATGGGTATAAATATTTAATCAGCGGAGTTGAAGCTCAGGAATATGGATTTAAGTTCGGCCAAAAGCCCTTTGAAAGACATTTCTAGTTATTTCTTTTCTTAAACAACTGCAGAAACCAGTCAGAGACAGTGTGATGGGTTTATACACGGGACAGAAAGTACCCATGGCAAGAGGAAAACATCAATTAAATGCTGGAAAAACAGACAGTTTTCCAGACACAGAAGGTGAGCACAGTCAGTAGCTTTACATTTTACACACACACACACACCCCCCCAACCAAAAACCACCACCAAACAAAAATAAAGCCCTGAAGAAGCAGAGCTAACAAGACTTTCTTTAGAAACTCACAGCCTGTAGAACAAGATGCAGATCACACTTCCCAAACACAAAGAGCCTTTGAACACACTAAAAAACCATGACCTACATATAGTGACTTTTGTGAAGCAATGTCTCTACTTAACCGAATTGCAAAGTCTTAATCTCTTCATAGCATAACAGATTGTACCACTGGCTTCCACAGCAGTTATTTTTACTATGCATATCCCAAATGTGAACAGTCAGTGAAATACCTACTCTTTAAACTGTATTTTCAACAAGACAAATTTGAAAGCAAGCCCTGTTAATGACTTCTTTTTTCAGTTTTTATTCAGTTATTGCATTAACAATCAGCACCAACATATTCTTAATATATTCAATCTACCCTCCTTAATTTCATCTAAGCCCCCATGTTTTAGCTATGCTAGAGGATTGGCCCCTGCAGCATACTCAATATTGTCAGTTATATTTCCAGTTTGTTTCTTTTTCAACATTCCCAGGTCCCTAACAAAGGTAAGCCCCAAGTTTCTATAGATTCTTGAAGAATTACAAATGCTGCTGTCTTCCACTGTCAAGAGAGGCTCTCGGAATCTTTTTCAAATTACGTTTTTCAAGTATATCACATATCTCTCAAAACCACTACAAGTGGTGCAAAAACATCCAATGATCTGTTTGACTGTAAGAAAAAACATTCAGCGTGGTTTGTTTTACTAAATAAGTTAAGTAGAATTATTAGTAACAGATGGAACAATCTGGGAACCACGTTATTTTATTTATTTAGAATCAATTTCCTAGAACATTATGGTGGGTAGGATGTCAGAACTCTGTACTTAGAGGGTTGGGGGGGCTTTGCTTTTTGAAAACAAAAAATACTTAATTTTTTTTTTTTTATATTTGCAACACATGCAGTTACAAGTATGTACATGAACTTATAGCCGAACAGAGCCTACATTCAGTTTTTGTCTTGCAAGGTTCTCAAGTTGCTCCCAATGGTCAAAAAGTTAAAGGAACAGAAAGAATGAACACTGTTAACCCCAATGCTAATAAACAACATTTTTATCTTTCCTCTAAAATATTTGCCTTCTAAATCTGCAAACAGAAAAGGTGCCAATTCTCAGTAACGACTTGTGCATGATGTTGGATCAACATATTTGATTCATGATTTGCTTAGGAGAACAATCAGTGATGTTCAGTTTCACAGGGTGAGAACTGAAAACTGTTCCATACAGGGGAGAACCAAGAACTACGTAACCCAAGAGGAAATGGTCAGCAACCTGCTGCACCACTTAGAGAAGCACAAGCCTCTGTGGCTGGAAGGGATCCACCCAAGGCTACTGGGGCAGCTGGCAGAAGTGCTCACCGAGCCACGTCCCATCACTTACCAGCAGTCCTGGTTACCTGGGGAGGTCCCAGGTGACCGGAGGTCAGCAAATGTAACCCCATCCACACGGGCCTGAGGAACTGCACGCCCGTCACTCTGACCTTGGCGCCAGCAAAGGTCATGAAGCTGATCTCTTTTTATGATGGTGTGACCCACTTAGTGGATGAGGGAAAGGCTGCGGATGTGTCAACCCAGACTTTAGTGAAGCCTTTGACCCATTTTCCCACAGCATTCTCCTGGAGAAACTGGCTGCTCATGGTTTGGACAGGTGCACACTTTGCTGGGTAAAAATCTGGCTGGATGGCCAGGCCCAGAGAATGGTGTGGAATGGAGTTACATCCATGGTTGTAACTCTGGCCAGTCACAAGTGTGTTCCATTGGACTGAGTGCTGAGGACAGTCCTGTTTAATATCTTTATCAATTATTTAAATGAAGGGATCGAGCACACCTTCAGTCAGTTTGCAGACGACACCAAGTTGGGTGGGAGTGTTGATCCGCTGGAGGGCAGGAAGGATCTGCAGAGGGATCTGGACAGGCTGGATGGATGGGCCAAGGCCAATTGTGAGAAGTTCAACAAGGCCTGCACCGGGGTCACAACCACCCCAGAAAGTGCTCCAGGCTGGGGGAGTGGCTGGAAGAAGAATGGCTGGAAAGTGGCTCTGCAGGAAAGGACCTGGAGGTGCTGGTCAACAGTGGCTTAACATGAGGCAGTGTGTGCCCAGGTGGGCAAGTGGCCAATAGCACCTGGCCTGTATCAGAAATGGCGTGGCCAGCAGGACCACAGAACTAATTGTCCCCCTGTACTCACCACTGCTGAGGCTGCACCTGGAATCCTGTGCCCAGTTTCGAGCCCCTCAATACAAGAAGGACATTGAGGGGCTGGAGAGTGTCCCAGGAAGGCCAACAGAGCTGGTAAAGTGTCTGGAGCACAAGTCTTAGCAGGAGCACTTGAGAGAGCTGGGGTTGTTTAGCCTGGAGAAAAGTAAACTGAGGGGAGACCTTATTGCTCCCTACAACTACCTGAAAGGACATTGTAGCCAGGTGGGGGTCGGTCTCTTCTCCCAAGTAAGAAGAGAGAGGATAAGAGGAAATAGCCTTTAGTTGCAGTGGAGAGGTTTAGAATGGATATATGAAAAATTTTTTCAAGGAAAAGGTTGTCAAACATTGGAACAGGCTGCCCAGGGATGTGGTAGAGTCACCATCCTGGATGTGTTAAAAAAACTTGCAGTTGTGGCATTTAGGAACAGAGTTTAGTGGTGGATCTGGCAGTGTCAGAGTAATAGTTGGACTCACTGATCTTAGAGGTCTTTTCCTAAATTCTGTGATTCTACAGCCATTGCAATGAACAGCAACAAAATAAAATAAATAGAAACAACAAATTAAACACACAGACAAGGAAAGGAAAAGAAAATTCACAGAAATACCAAAAGCAATCCTGTCTGCTGTGAGTAATGCAAGATACAGCAGTTGTCATGTTCACAACTCATTTTTAGTCTTCTGTACAACTATCCAGTTGACATTCAGCAGAAGAGACACACTAGACTGAGAGAGGCTTCCCACTCTAAATATAACCTCCGCCCAGATGAAATTCACCTTCCACCAAAAGGTAATCCAGCTTCCCAGAGTCACAGTATAAACTCCCTAAGGCACAGGCCATGTTGTTCCCTGCACCATGCACACAGCTGACATCCAGTATGTCTGTCTGGAATGAGCAAAAGAGGTAGCGTCTCTCTTGCACCTATCAAGCACTCGTCACATTCAGTCCCAAATTATGGAGAGATACTTGAGATAGGCTGGGAAACAAGAGACCACAGATACTAATATCCAGCCATATATGCTGATTTTTTAATTGTTGATTTTATCTACTGTACAGTCTTTATTAAGACCTTGCCTAACAGGACATGGTTCTTAATTTTTTCCACATATTTAGTGATTACTTGTGCTTTAGTGTGCCACACCTATCACACTCCTATGCTTATGTGAGTCGGTACTAAGCAAACTCCTTAATTATAAAAGCCTAGTTTACTTCTGCGGTTGCATGTGGTAACAGGCAACAAATAATACAGTATCTTCCATTCCTGTTTCTCATACCTTTTCCATCTTTGCTTTTCTGCTCGCTCACTCCACTTTTAACACAATTCAGTTTATTCCGTGTCTATTCTGACACCCAAAACAGAGAGCAGAGAATACAACTGTACATCTTCAAGACTCCAACTTTCAGTCAAGACAATTTTGAATCAAAAGTTGAGCTTTACTTAACCTTTCTTTAGATGCTCCAAAACCAGGTTGTCTGAAAACAAAGAATAAATCTCATAATTTTAGTTCATCTACTAATCTCATACATTTTTAGCCTGCTATATGAGACCACAATATCAGTGGGAAAATTCTATTTTGCTTTAAGAGTTTTTGATTTCATACACAATCTTATGCAGACACAACAGGAGAAAGCCTGAGGGGTGGAAGTCGGTACTCTGGGATCAGTCAGGACCGACACAAGAGCACTGAAGCCACTACACAAACATTTTATGGCCAGAAGCAGGAATCAGACTAACTGATGTGCAAAATCTGTTAATTCTTGTATAAAAATCTATTGGCAAGCATGACAGAAAGAGACAGAAGTCAAGGTTTCAGCAAAGACAGTTAAAGGCTAAAAGCATTTTCCTCTTGGCTTCTATTAGTAAATTGCTCATGCAGGTTTGGCAAGTACTGTCTCATTTTAACCACTTGGTGTAGTAATTTATTATTCAAAGCGAAGTGTAACAAGAGAGAATTGTTGCAAGAAATGCCCTAACAATCATGTTCAACACTAAAAACATCATAATATCACATGTTCCAGGAATGTTCTATTATTAAACGTTATCTTGCAAAATACTTGTAAGTGCTCAAAAGATGCATTTCTGCACATTAAAAAGACATGATGTGGCTTTCTCACACAACTGCTTGTGCTCAGCTCTAAACAACTTTCATGTTTACTTCCTATTTCTGATATGATCATATCCTGCACTTTCAAAAACTTAATTCAGAACACAAATTTTTTTGTAATGATCAATCAGACCACAATGACCACATCAGAAAGACCCCAAAGGATGCAGTTCCTTGTTCTGTTCTGGACGATAATAAAACAAAACATGGACAAAAGAAAACCACCAACAATAACAGTAATAACGGTAGAAATGTTTCTTACCCACAATTATTTTATTTTTCAAACTCTCTACATACACTCTTCATATTGGCTAAATCGACTCAGTTTTCTGGCCAGGCTATCACCTGCATCTTTCTAAGGAAACAAGGCTAGACACAGAATAATAACTATTACACTCAAATGCCACAGACTAAGGATTGGCGGGAAATTTTGAAATGTCAAATAGTAATCAGCAAATAATATGCAACAAGCTTCAAGCTGCAAATAATAACATTACTGCATTAAATATAGTTCTTCATTCACATAAGGGATAAATGTCACTAAAAGCAAGCATTGACAAGAAATTCAGAAGGAACGACATAACACCCTTCTGGAAGTAATGGTGAATTGCTCTCACCACAAGTTACTAATAATCTACTTTAAAATATAAATTGCAGAATAGCTGATACTATTCACTGATCCCCTCACTATAAAATATTTATTCTTTTAAAATTATCTTTGTAAGCTTTCTCTATCCTTAAAGCTATTTATCAGACAACCCTTGTTATATTTAACATCAACATAATGATTGTGACTAACATATAGGTCCTAAGTATTATTTACATGAACTCAAAAAAACCAACACCTACATTGAAAGTACAGAACTACTGGTATTGACCAGAGCTTTCCATGAAATGAAAACTTAATTTGCTACAAACCAACCACTTTCTCATGAATCGTGTATTATAGCAATGTAAGAAAAGGAAGCAATAAAAGCAGATTAGATTTTTTTAAAAAGAGAACAACAAATAAAAAACCCCAAACAGTATGTTGGTTTTTTTCCCTTCTGTATTCAAGGAGTAGAGGTAAGAATTCCAATGCTCTCAGGCACATGGTGGGATTCTTGGGATGTCCTGCATAGGGCCAAGATTTGGACTGAATGATCCTGATGGGTGCCTTCCAACTCAGCATATTCTACATTAAAAATAATGTGTTATAATAGCTATGTTTAACAGATACTTGAGTCAGCATTACTTAGCTTATGCTTAGTTCCTTCCATCTGCACCAATCATTTGTTGCTCCAGATGTAAATCTTGAAAGAACTATACCAGTAACTTTTTGATTAATTATAAGATCACACAATATAATAAAGTTCCTTGATACAGTTACAATGCAGCTAAGTATTCTTGAGCAGTTTTCCACATATTTCACAAATATCTCTTCTATTAGATAGACATCAATCCCTTCTGCTTATTTTGGAAAGCTAAAATTACATACAAAAATCCTCCTCTCTATCAAAAGTACATTTGTCTAGTTTAAATGTAAAAATATAAAAAGGTATCACTATAAGTTTTCACAGTCTTTTCATGCATCCTCAGTGGAGAGAGAGAGCGTACCACAGAAGGAAATTCAGGACAGAATCCCAACTTAGGTGCTCTAAAACCTTCTGAATGCACAGCATTAACAGTTATTTAACTATAAGCCTAAAGCCAGGTGGTGTGGCAAAAAACCAGAACACACTAAAACTAAATTATCCTTTGAATTATAGCTGACAGCTTAATTTGTCTGAACTCACTGGACTTGTAAGTTAAAAAGGCCAGAGAAGTTTAGTAAAAGACTCCCATCATGGATAGAATAAGTAGTGTCATATAGTGATATTCAAGCTCAATTTAACAGCTATTCACTCCACTGTCTTCCAGTTGGTAAAGCAGGCTGGCCTAAGGACATTTTAGGTAAAACAGAGCTGAGCAGGGCTAATAGCTTAATCCCATGTATTCCAGCCAGCAATCCCCTCTCTCACTCTCTGAGGATACAAGGAGCAGCAATAGGTGAACTGTTTGTTCCTTTCCAGAGAGGAATTGATGCAGAGTCTGCCGCTACTCGACCCAACCTGAAGAGGCTTCTCCTCAAACTCAGACTGGGAGGTAAAGAAGGGGCGGCTGTGAGGGAAAGCAGAGCAGCCACGCTGTCTCCTGTCACTTCAGTAATTCACCTCCAGGGGTACCCCAGCAATAAATTTCGATACCAGAAATACCCTAGCTCTCTCATTTTTTGAATAACAAGGAAAATCCCACAAATTATTTCCTGTTGCAGAACTGCAGGGTTCAGTATTCCTGAAAAGAGAAGGTTAAATGCTAATGAGGGTTTCTCAAAAATGCCGCAGTTAACCACAGGCTCCTAACCTAGCAAACAACTGCCATTTCCATTACCTCTGGTAATCTGATTCAGTTTCTGTTTAGCATGCCTTGGGATGGATTTTGTCTTTGCAGTTTTAAATACATTAAAATGATTAGCCTTTGCACAGCAAAATTCATGCCCAGGACTACAAATGCTGTATGTTTTCAGTACGGGGATTAAGGCAGGACTCTTGAAACAGTTTCCCCAAGAATCATTGTCTCAGGTCATCACGTCTTTCAACAGAAACATCTGGAAGGTCCAGAAACAGGCTGAATACAGAAAATCAGTTGTGTCAAACACACTAAGTCCATAGTGTGGACAACACAAAACAGCAGTTAGAAAGACCCATATAAATCAGTATCAACTAACCTAAAATTAAAAGCTATACGAAATAAGCAGTACAGGTTTTGACTGTAATTGCCCATAACCAAACGAACAAACAAAAATGTTAAAAAAAAAAATCAAACATCAGAGAACTGTGGGTAGGGGAAAAAATAAAACAACCCCCCTCCACAAAGAGTACACACACACACACAGAGTAAGATACAGAGATAAAGGAGGTGAGGAAGGGCCCTAGAGTTTTTGCCATGGCTCTATGCTCACTATAAACCCTCAAAGTAAAATGGAAATATTGGAAAAAGTGGAAACATAATTAAATTAAAGAAACAGCTGTAACACCAAGCAAGGTTAAGGATTGTATTTATTTATAAACTGGAACATAAGCCCTTTAAGTGCTTGGACAACACATTGGAAAACAAAATAAACCTTTATGAAAGAAGCAATTACGTGTCCTTTGAGTCAGATTTGCACCTATAAGACAAGAGTAGCATTAGAAACACATACTTGGTACCCCACCAAATGTTCCCAAAACACTCTACTAGCACAAACAGTGTCATCCCACGTGAGTTGCCTCTATCAGCTGAAGTCCTTGAGGTGCCACAACACATTACAGATGGCTGTTCAGCACGAGTTTTCCAGTGTGATCTCTGTACTCCCCACTATTCCCGACTTATCTGCTTCAGTCACTGAGAGCATTAAGGTGAAAAGTAATTTCTTCACCAACACAGCAATTAAACACAAAACAAGCTGGCACCTGCAGAAACTGAAACAAACAGCTTTTCAACACCTCCAGGGTTCAATGCTAACAAAGAAAAGCTACTACAAAACAATTAATACACCTCAAGTAATAAAATTGAAATTCTTTATAAGGTATAGAAAGTTTTATTTCCTTGCAGCCTTCTGTTACCTCTATTCCTCTCCCCTTCTTAAAGATCTAAAACATACTGAGTAGGTCAAACCTGGAATGAACAGCAGTTCATATACACAGGACATTTCAGCATCCTGGTATGTCCTGAAGGACATACTTCCTACATCTATTCATAGGTACCATATCTCGGAGACAAGGAAAACAACTAGCAGCACATAGGCTGTGTCTTGTAAAGTCACGCTAACCCAGCATAAAACAGGCCTTCCTAAAATGCTGCCAATGGCAGCAGCACTGTAAGAAGCACCACTTCCCATACACACACCCTCTGAACCACATTAAAGCCCAAACTTCACAGAGGGATGCCACATTCACCCCTTCTGCTGTGCTAAAATTAAAGCATAAAATTAAATTCAAAATATAAATTGCTTTTTTACATATTACCAATAACCATAATTGTATCTATATTTATCATTTAAATAATACAAACCCGCTACTTTGCTAAGATTATTTTTAAAAATGTATTATATATTAAATACATATACAAAACTGTAATTGAGAAAGTTGTCCCTCTGTTTTCCTTCTCATTGCCGAATTCACTGGAACAGCATTTAGAAAATTAACAATCCTCCAATTTTTGCTAGCAGCCCAGCAAAAACCTGATCAGCTTAAAGTTTTGGCAGCTGAGAATTCAGAATCCATCTTATGCAGCCCTGCAACAGCACCAGAATACTCTCACCTGGACATTCTCCCCAGTTTCTATGACAAACAATGTCTTTGGCAATGCAAAATAATGCTGTATTTGCAAAAGAAAAACCCTGCCTAAGAAGAAGCTCCAGAGCTCTGATATGACTGAAACAGCAGCCCAGAAGTCAGTCCTGCAATTCAAAAGTGAAGGATGCTGAGCCATTTCAAAGCACAGCAGTTTCTTTTTTTCATGCATATCTTTCACTTCAACATCTATTAAATATGCTTCACTCACAGAGGCAGTGAGGCTTGTCAAGGCTCATTGAGGCTTGCATTACTTTTCAGCAATTTGACATACCAATACCTAAACTAGATAAAATTTGCCTAAGTGCTGCTATTTTTGCAGAGATGGAGCAAGCATGCCACAATAGAAAGTCACCCTGAGACCTCCTACTTAGCAGCAGCTTGCCATAACAAAATCCTCTGGGATCGGCATTATAAGCAACTGCTCTGGAAAATTGACAGAACAGTAGTCTGCTAGTAAGGGAACTGAGAAATCATACTTCTAGCCTGACACTCAGCCTCTGCAGCCTCAACTGGAGAAAAGAAGTTCAGCCTAGAAAGTAAGAACTGATCGTCTTTAACTTCCAGAAGCATCCAGGCTTAATCACCTGAAAAACAACATGAAACAAAAACCCCTTTCTCTACCAGTAAAGGTTACACAGTTTCCTTCCAAACATCTGGAAATACATTGGCATGGTTTTCTCTCATATCTTGGTGCAGAATCTATCCTAAACACAGCACAGGATGTCTGCCAGAGGGAACCACATGAGTTTCCTTTGCTCAGCTGCCAGCTCTTTCTGAACAGAAAGCTTGACGTCTTTAGTCCACTATTGAGGATTCATCTTCTAGCATAGCCTAATTTCAGAATTCTCTTCAAGTACTTGTATATTAGTAGTATATATCATACCTCAGGCTTCAATATAGAGATGAATTTAACCTTGTAACCAAACTGTTTCATTTTCACTGTAGTTTAATATCTTGTATTTTTTCCTGGATCACTGTGTTCATATTTCTTTTCCACTTTCAAGCTCAAAAAGGACTGCAAGTTTTCAGTGCTCAGTTTGGAGTGAGACAGGACAGTAAAAATAACAATAAAAAAGTAGAAGGTATATGGGGTCATTAGCTTGCAGGAACCTTTTAAGGGTTTCCACTTCTGAAGGATCAACATCCAGAACCTCTGACAGAAGACAGATACAGGAAGACAGACTCTGACATATCAATCCTGACACAGGAAGAGACATTTTTCACATATAGCACACCTGCTGAGCACTTCTTAAAGTGAGGAAACACAAGAATTTAGGTTTAACATTTTGATTGTTTACTATCCACATTTACAATACTATTTACAATAGTATCTATACTACTTCCTCATTCAGAAGACCAGAACTCATTATAAACTCTTAGGACAGCAGGATGCCCTTTTCCAATCTCACCTTCAACAGGCATTCACAGCAGTAACAATTATATCTTAAATGCTGATTTCCAACAGAAGGCCAGGAAAAGTAGTTTTAAAAAATCAACAAATTAATAGCATAAGACTCTATACAAGCAAAATATCAAGAACTGGATCTATACTGACTAAAGTCTTGCTCTCACACCATCTTAGAGAAGTAGTGCAACCAAGGTTTACAAAATGAAACATTTAATGACAGCCCATACTAGCACATCTCCAAATTCCCACAAGCACTGCAATTACTAGAAGCAAAGACCCAGATTTTAAACATTTAAACTGCTGAAAGGCGTAGGATGAACCACAGCTCTAAGGACTCACCAAATTTTACCACTTAAAAAATCTTGCAGAGTACTCCTTTTTGACATTATTGACTTTACCCTTTTATTCCCAGGAATAATTTCATTTCTTCTTCTCCTTCTCCAAATAAAGTCTTAACACCTTGAAATTCCAGCTTTGGGGTTTTAAAATAAAATTATAAAGGCATTAGCATGATATTTTCAATTTGTCACATTTCAAAAACATGACCTCTTTTGTACTTCCAAGTTTCTGTAACAAATTCCTTTTCAGTTCCCTTGAGAATCCAGGCATGTTCCCACCCCACCGCATGCCAGAGTGTCTTATTCTCTTGACAGTCAACAGAAGACAAATTTTCCTCTCTGGACTGCTAAACATTAGCTTTCAAAATAGCTTATACAACCAGTGTCACAGCACAACTTATTATCCTTTGAACTGTCCACAGCTATGAAAAGAAGTGCTGGGCTCTGCACCAAATTGTCAGCCACCCTTGCTGCTGGTATCTGGAATAAAACACTGGAGGTTTCTTCGCCTTTTACTCCACTGACCCACTGGCCGGTTTGCTAACCCTGCAGTCAGGAGCCCTGGGTCACTGACACTGAGGCTGCTTCAGCAGGGAGAGCTCGTTCCCGTTAGCACTCACCCGACTGCACAGGTCACCTCTCTAAGGGAACCACGCAGGTGTTCTGTGAGGCCTGAAACGGGCATCAGCTTTCAGGAAAGGTGAGTGTGCAAGAAGCAATGAGCACTTTCTGCAAGACTTCTCTTTCTCAGGCAGATTAAATCTTCTTCCCTGTCTTTCGCATGACTGTACTGTAGGCATGTACTGAAGCCCAACTTCTATCCGCTAACCTGTTATTTTTTTTAATGTGACCTATAACTCACAATACATTTGAAACAAATCTATGCGAACTATGACAAGACAAGTATCGTTCCCTTTTTATTGGTTTGGGAGTAAGCAAACTGCAAATTTTTATTTGAAAATACAAAACAGTAAAATGGAGAACCTGGATTTTTTTGTGGTATCCAAACTAAAATGCAGTATCAGGACGTGATAACCTGCATCCTAAGAAGTCAAACAAGTCTGCAGAATACACTCATTAGTTAGAACTTATATTCTTATTATTTAGTACTTACACTACAAAAAAAATATATATGTGCACATGCTTGTTTTGACTGACTCCCAACACCAGCAAAAGTGTTTAACTTCACATACTGCATTGCATCCAATACTATCCAGCCAGAGCTTATTCTTGGTATTAAAACATTTTTTAAACATAATCAGAAATCATGCAAGATATAACAGGCATTTTAAAATCCCCCTGTATCATTTCTAGCCGAAACACTAGAAACTCACTATGTAAAATCCAGAGAGTAAAAAGAGTACAGACCGACAGCCTGGCAGTTTTGTGGAATCTGTAAATATTCAGTGATTAAATCTCTCTGAAACTATAGAACTCTGCTGACAAAGTAACAGAAAGCAGAGCATCCTAATAAAGTGAAACCAAAAAGAGCCGCAATGTTTAAGTGGGGTCTCAGTTAACAAAGTGACAACAAATGGTGGGGAGGAAAGCCCCAGTTAACCTGATAGCATCAGGTATCAGATAACAAGCTTACAAGTGCAACGCTTTCTGGTTCTTCATTCAAGCATTTAACCAAATTCTTATATCAAGGTCTTTCACAAAGCTCAGTATTTGTAACAATCAGGTAAACACTAAAATTTCTGAGGTTTGAGATTTGTTCTCTCCTCTCTAAAACAATTCTGTCCCCCTCAATGGACTGCATTTCACCACTGAATACAGAACAGTGTTATTTGTTAGAAAAAGATATGCAAAATCTAGCACACATTTCACTGGCAACACGTAACACAGACACTTCTGCACTAGGCGAGGTCAAAGGTCCAGCTAACACAGCAATCAGAAGTTATGTCTAAGGAAAACTCAAAACCAAAACAGTACTATGGAGTTATCCTTCCCTGGATGTCCTCTCAGCTCTTGCAAAGGCTGGCTGCAACCCTTAGCAGCTGCTGGCATCCTCCTTCACCCCTTCTATCTTGAGGAACACTTAGCCCCTACAAAAAAAAACCCAAAACAACAAAACAACAACCCTTCCCCCCCACAAACCACAAACAATTCCAGGTAAGTTTACTTAAAGCAAAACTAATGCTCTAGAGTTTTAGGGCAGCCCTTACCCTCATATAGGATCGTGCTGAAAATACCAGACCAACGAAATACATAACTGGAAAATACTTTGACCACTGAATTCCAATGCCCTACAATTGCAGGACTCACTATCCTATTTCTGTTTACAAACTCCACCTTAAAACCATGGAGTTTGCTACCATTCTTCAGTACAGAGCAGGAAGGGCAGCTCTGGTGTGTTTTGGTAGCCTGTGTTGCTAAGGAAAGACATTGAAAGCACTCCCTGCTAAATCAAGTTTCTAAACTTAGGAATGCTACATCATATGTTTGAGTTACAAGGTGGAATCAAAACCCAGACTGCCTCCCCAACTAAATTAACTATTATCCCCATCCTTAAATATCAGTCTTACTATTTTGACTCTATATGTTAACAAAAGACACTTTAAAGGAAAAAAAGTCCTCAACAATTGACAGAAGGTAATGTTTAACATAAACAAAAATCCCCATCCAATAATATCACTTGGTTTTGAAGCAGAAAAGGTATTTTCATTATTTATTGAAAAGATTTTACCAGCATGCTTTCAATTTGCACCCACAGTTTATAATTCCTGTATTCACACAAACCATGTTTTGACAGCCTATCTTCCAGCTGGAATATCTACCCCATGACTGAGCTTAGCACCTCTTATCCAAGAAGCTATTTTAGAAAAAGCAGAGTAAGTGTACTTAAATCAAACCTGCAGACGGAAAGGACACTACGGAAACTGCATCCTCAGAGGAAAATACATGTGCTTATGCTGCTGGGTTGGCACATACAGCTTTGGCACAGTGGAACATCCAGCAAGTTGCAAATCTCCTAGTCTTGCAGTGTCTCTCTAGACCTGTCCATAATTTTCATCAGAAAATAAATTTAACGCCAAAATACACCATCCACAGCACTATGAGATTTATGATCACCCACAAACAGAAAACTGCCTGGCAGACATGTGAGACTTTGCAACATAGTGAAGTCCACGCACAGCAAAGAGGAAGATGAAGCCCCTCAAGTGGAATTGCACCAAATGAGTAAATGAGCACACAAGGACAGCCAGTACCTTTTCTCCAACACACTACTACATGTTGTAATATTTTAGTTAAAACACACCTAGATATTTGACAGCCCTGTTGATTCTTTGACTTGTGTACAGAGCAACATTTATTTGTTCAGTCACTTGTCTTTCTATGCAAGTTTTTACAATTCAATAAAGCCAAGGGAAAAGAAATACTGTCAATATGTAGGAAATCTGGAGTTTAAAACCAACATTTGATCCTTTGGGGGAAAAAAAAAGAATTAGTGACCAGGTTTCAAGAAGTCGACATCTTTTAAGAGAGCAGTAGTAAATACAAAAATACAAAATACTAAACAGAAATTAAAGGTCCAGTCAGCTTGCAATGCTCTCTTCACCCTACAAAAATTCCTGCAGGCCCTGTTTTGAGGAAACAAATCTCTCCTGAGATTCCAGCTTCCTACAGACACAGACACTTTCTCTCATGTTATGACTGCAAACCATCACTGGTGCCATCTTTCGAAATTGTTGTCTTGCAATGCTCTGCATCAAAACATTCTTCAGACTCTGTTAAAGAGTTTTTCCATCTTAAAAACCCAGGAAAAGTAAGTGATCATAAATTTTAAAAAATATAAATCCTCTTTCTAAACTAAGCTATTTTTTAAAACCATACTGAAAACTAAAGAATCTGCCTTGCCCTGTGTTTTGGGAAGTTTAACATTTGGCCATATATGCCTGAAATGATACTCCATTTCAATTTCTCTGCTTCTAATGTAAATTCACTGATTTTATTTGCATATGTTTGGAGAGGAGTTCCTATATCTTCTGAGAGAATATAACCTGGTTTCCACAGAAGCAGTTACAAAACCAGCTCTTTAGTGCAAGCACAGACTGTGGACAAACTACTGTCTTGACTATATACACCAAAGTTTTTCAATAAGACTATCAATTCACTTCCAGAATATCTAGTCAAATGTGCAGTGCTGACCCAAATGACAAAAACCTGCTTCTATACACAGCCATGGCTTATGCTCAGCACCACTTGCATGAAGATGTTTTACTCACAGCAGAAACCAGCCCTTGTATAAAAGGCAGTTTCTGCCCTTCAAATGATGGGTAGCAAGTAGCTGAGTGATTAAGATTCAGCATCTTCTCGGGCTTGAAGGAGGAATGTTCCAGCATTAGAATTGTTGGGTGTTTCACAGACAGGATGGAGAGGTAGCAAGAGTGAAAAAAGAGGAGTTGGATACATTATTCCTCTTATAAATGCAGCACAGAACTGTCACCTCTTCTCTCCTATTACTGATTATCATCAATGTTGAAGACAACCATAGCATTTGGGGATCTCTTGAATATTCTTTACCCCTAGCCCAATTATTACAAACACACTGTGCTCTCTCACTTCCCCATTTAGCAGCAAAAATAGCCATCATAAATCAATAGCACTGTAATTAATGACAGCTGTAGGCAGTGTCACGTTAGAAAGATATTGCCTACAATTTAACCATAACATTAGGCACATAAGAGTCTTTGAAGACTGAGCAGTTTATAACTCATACTTAAGCTCACCATTTCTGCATTTAATGCTGCATCTACTGTCCCACTTTGTATATCTGTACAGTCCATAGCTGGAACTGTAATAATCAGATCATACCCAGTAGATCTTGGTTGTAGTTTATGACAAAGGAAAGATTCTGTTTAACCTCAGCAACCCTTTTTATCTATGTATGGCTTCACAGTAATTTCAAAGATTTCCAGTTTTTAAGATTCAAATATTGTTAATCAGTAGGCAATTGCAACTGATTAATTACTCTTCTCTAATTTTCAAAATTCTGTCTCTTATGTGTCCAAGAATAAACAAGTCACCCTACACCTGCTTTATCATCAATAAAAAGAAATAAGGGCCTCTGGAGAGATGTACCTGATATCTTGAAAATTTTCTTATAATCAGATACATTCCTCTGGAGACGTGTTACTGATCATAAAGATAACCTTCAATGAATTTACACCTATATGTTTAAATTCAGGTTCAGCAAATTCTAGCTCTAAGAGTAGCCTAGTGCCTAAAAACAAACTTAATAGTAATTCTATAGGTGAAAAGAAATTTCTGTCAATTATAAGACAAGTGCCTGAACTGCTAACCATCACCTAGTCAGTCAGCTGCCTATGATCTAGCTTCTAGAAATCCTGCCCATGGCGATGCCAATTTATTTGACTGCTCCTAAGCAGAGCTTAGGCTGAATCTCTCTTGATGGAGAGGTTAATGTCTGTCCCCGTGCAGGGAATAATATATGCAGCCAAGTCATTGTCAGCCCCTAAACTCTCAGCAGATTTTACAACAGATGCTAATAATTTTTTTAGAATTTCTACCACAGAATATTCACTACGTATATTAATTAAAATTTAACAGCTCTGGCCCAAATTATTCCTTGATAAATTTAAGCATGTAAAAAGTAGCAGTGGAGTTATGACCTTGTTACTGTAGATTCTTATTATACAGAGAAAAGGGACCACCTGCAAAGAGTTCTGTTCACCCCTTCCCATTCACCAAAAACAGGTGGCAGGTAGAGACCTGCGTCTCTGGAATGAGGTGCCCCATTCTGGTATCTAAATCTGTTTCCTACAGCAACCTTGGCTGTGTGTGCTAATCAGCAATAGATTCTCTTAGAGCTTTTACTGTCGATTGTGCTGTTTTAGGCCTGAATCCCAGCCCTGTACAGCTACCAGATATTTTCAGCAGTCTAAGATCTGTACGCAGCTTTTAAACACATGTAATAACTTTGTTGCAAAAGACATCACTTGAGTTAGAAGAATGTAGTGATGACAGTTAAAATGAAATCAACCCCCTTGAGTAAAATGCCACAGTTATTTTCAGAGATCTGCATAAATAGCAGCTAATTTGCAACTGTATCTTTCCAGCTCAAAAAAGTATTTTCAAGAATTTGATAAAGGCTTTTCCATGTACAACTAGCCTCTGAGAAGGAAAAGAAACCCAAATATTTTATTTCTTTTCAACATCAGGGGATGTTAAAGTCGAGTCACCCTTCTTGTTGCCATATAGCATTTGCTGCATTTGATACAGTCCTGACTGCTCAACGTATCTGAGAAATTGTTAGGACATGAATGCTGAGCTTGCTGATTATTTCATTTCTTAGAAATAAATATATTGAAGATTTCTGTTTTAACTGAACAGTTGAAGACTGTATTGGGTTTGCATGGCAAGGTTTTGGGATGGGGCAGGCTACAGGGGTGGCTTCTGTGAGAAGCTGCCAGAAGCTCTCCCTGTGTCAAACAGAGCCAATGCCAGCTGGCTCCAGGATGGACCCGCTGCTGGCCAAGGCTGAGTCCATCAGCAACAGTGGCAGCACCTCTGGGATAATTCACTTCAGAACAAAAAAAAAAAAAAANAAAAAAAAAAAAAAAAAAAAAATTGCACAGAAGTAATTCTGTCCAAAGAGAAGAGTGAGGGTATGTGAGGGAAACAACCCTGCAGACAGCAAGGTCAGTGAAGAAGGAGAGGAGGTGCTCCAGGTGCCAGAGCTGACATCTCCTTGCAGTCTGCGGAGGAGGACGTAGTGAATAAGGAATAAAGTGAAGCTTAGGAAGGAGGGAGGGGTAGGGAGAAAGTGTTTCTAAGATTTGTTTTACTTTTCATTATCCTACTCTAATTTGATTGGTAAAAATTTCAGGTAATTTCCCTAATTCAAGTCTGTTTTGCCTATGTTGATAACTGGTTAGTGATCTCTCTCTGTCCTTATCTCAACCCTTGAACTTTCCATTGCATTTTTCTCCCTGTCCAGCTGAGGAGGGGAGTGATAGAACAGCTTTGATGGGCATTTGGCATCCAGCCAGGGTCAAACAAACACAGGTAAAATGAATTTGCAAACTATGTTGGGGGAAAAAAAAGTTTTTTGATATATGTATTTCAATGTCTCATTCCCCACTGTTCTCGTTTATTGTCAAGAGCTCATATAGTCATTTTCTTTTAAAATAGTGACATCTCAAATCCCTTGTCATGGAATAATCTGAACTGCTCCAAGTCAAAGAGTTTTTTCCATTTTACTTACTCAGTGGGAGTTCACAATGCAAGAGCTTTACTTATACACTGCATTCTCCCCTGGAGTATGACAGACAGGAATGTTATTTCCAAGTGGCTGACAATGCAAACAACCACAGCAGCAGAAAGCAGAGCTGGAGTTCATAACTTTGCTGGAAAAAGAAACTAGAACAAATGAAAACCCTCAAGACGACTGGGGTTGACAAAAAGCAAAACCATTTCCCCAAGCACCGCAAGTCTCCAGCAAGAAAGCGAATGACCTTGGAAGTTCTTACAAGTTACAACTAAACTAGAATCTTATGTGTTACATGGGAATCAAGAATCAGAACTTTACAGCAAAGGAAATTCCGAAGTGATTTGTCAGAGCTTAAAATCCATTAATTTTAGGAACACTGATGAACTAACGTTCTCTCTCTGGCAAGTGGATACATTCTACTGCTTTCCAATAAATTGAACCTACAGTTTATCAGCTTGCTCTCTGAGGACAGAGATGAGAATCAATGTTATTTCAGTCAAGGATAAATGCTTTAAAGCTACAATCACTTCCATCCCTTTAGCAGAGTTCACTTCAAGAGCAAATGCCTCCACTTTTTACACTAAAAAAAATTTTATAAAATATCTGCCAAATATTCTCCATCCCAAATACCAAACTCACTCAAAATGAATGAAGATGGAAGTTTAGGTGTCTCCCACCAGAGCCAATACAGGCTGTCACCCAGCATCCCATCAAGTCTTCCTATACCCACTTCCCAGGTAAATATTTGAACGTCTTCAAAAATTGTCCATTAGTCCTCGATGGTCCTGCCTACACTTACTCCCAAACAAGAACTGCCATCTACAATTGTTTACCACTCCTGCATCATATCCAGAACACCACTGTGCAGACCCTCTCTCCAAACCCAACACTAATTTCAGGTATATACACCTGTACTTCCATTGACAGCCGTGTCAGATTTACTGTCATGGTGTTACAAGTACAACAGACTTCCTTACTGGCTGTGCCAGAAAATCAAAGAGTTCAGTATAAAGGAAGCAGGTACACCAGTAACAACATGTGCGTGTTGGAAGCAGATCTCTGAACCCTGAAATATTATTTAAAAGAACACTTTCATAGTTCCTCATCTCTCAAATAATAAAATTAATTAATTAATTAATGCATTCTTATATGAAAAGTTTATTTGTAAAACACGCAACTTCCAAATGAGATCTACTTTCAGGCTGTTACTGTGGCTCTGTGTGTAATGGATTACCTTAATGAACTAACAAGACCAAACTTCATTAGGGCTTTTTTTCGGTAAATGAAAATTAACAAACTGAACAGATTGGTAAGATTTTGGTTATTCACTTGAATTCAGGAAAGACAGGACACATACGGGAAAGAAATGTCAACCATAATTGCAAAGCTTTCCAACCACAAAGGAACTGAAAAACAATTGTTGGCAAATATGTTTTCTGTTATTAGACATCTATTTAAGACCTGAAAACAACACAAGCACATATTACATGCAACTTTTTACAAAGCTTTATATAGAGCCAAATGTAGTAGAAAATTAATTCCCACTATAAAGACTTACATGAGCATGACAGAAATAAGAAAAGTGATTTTATCAAATGGACACAGACAGTTTAGGCACACTCACATCAACACAGTACTCATACCTAGCACACCCTAAAGAGAAAAAAGAAATCCAAACACTTTCAAAAGCCCGAATATATTCCCTAAAATATAAACCAACATAAAGATTAGCATGAACAAATAGAGAACAAGAAATTACTACAATTTAAACTAATATATCAAACACTATTGAATATTCTTATAACACATACAAGTCAGATGACTGAACACAGATTTTCTGTTCCCCCCATGAAACACTCTTATCATTTCCTGGCTGCCATTTGATATTTAACTGGCAGAGGGTGGGTGGGTGGAAAACCATTCTTTTTCTAGTTCAAGTATTTTAGGAGAAAGTCATTGAGTGAGGAACATCGCATTTTAAGGTATAAATTTAATCTGTATCATAAAATTTATTACTAGACTAAGACAACTTCCTAGCCACACACGCAAGAGAATTTAGCATCTAATGCAACAATTAGTAAGATGAATCAACAGCCTGGGGGAGGAGGGAAGCCTTGCCTCAAAACAAACTACAATTTTTCAAAATTCTGGACCAGCAAGCTTACTGCACTAGGAAACATTAACAAATGATGAGAAGACATTTCCTCATTTGAAATATCATACATTCATTACATTAACAGTCAGCTTGAAACATGCAGACAGCTCAAACATGCTGCAGTACCAACAAGTCCTGAGAGTTTGCCCTCAGGACAGTAAACCTGCACAAAAATTCACAGCACAGAGCATGTCTTCTAATACTCTTCCCTCCAGAAAAATGCCACCAGAGTTCTTGTCAAGCTTTTGGATATAAAGCTGTAAACTTATTCACTAGTCTACAGAATATGCTATGCAGGGAAGGGCATCTGAGAAGGGCAATACGTGAAGAAAGGCATTTGAGAAAGCACAGACACAGAGGTTTTTTTCTATCAAGCTATACAGATCTGAAATAAGGCGTGAAGAACCGTGTAGTACAAAAAAGCAATAACAATGCTTAAATAGAAAGCAAAGTGTGAGCTTCCTGAGCTGTGAAGTTCCATTTCAGTTTTCCCTGCAAAGTTTTCCTCCACACAATCCACTTTTTTTTTAGTAGATTGTTTTAAAAAAGATCACCTACAAACTTTTAGAGCAAAAGTGTGGATCATAACACTGCATAATTAATTCAAATCAGAACAATCATGGTTTTACAGCTACCTTTATGTTTCAGCATATCCGGTGTTTACTTTAAAAATGAAACAGGAAGATACTGCATTCTTAGACATTCACTCGCTTTCTTCCCACCTTCCCACTAAGGATTGACAGTGACAGAATACAACACAATGGATTGCCAATACATTTAATTTTCCAATCGGTGTTGCATCTTTCAAAATTTTCTCAGAGGAAACCATTTCAGTCTGCTTGGATAATTCACATGAGCCAGTATCTAACTAAAGGAATGCAAACAAAGGTTATGAAAACAATAGTGTAGGCTGTTATTAGACTATCTCAGCTAAAGTTTTCATGTAAACAGATGCCAAAAGTTATGCAATTTACATCGCAAATATGAATCTCTCAGGTAAAAGTGCTGCAACTGAACTAATGTAAACTCGATCCATGCTGCTATATGATAAGGACAGCCAAATGACAATGCAATTCTTGTCTGTCATATGACAGTTATTTTCAGCCAAGTAAAACCAGTTTCGCATTTCTAGTATAGTAACAAGTTTCGTGGTACATAAATCCAGACTGCTCCAGCTGAAAACCGTTAGTCCTGCTTCAGATTTTCAGCTTTTAAGGAGAATTTTGTAGTCACATCAGGGTGTAGCAGACAAAACTTTGTGTGATGACTCATTATATGGGAACACTGGTCTTACAAAGGTTATTTACATAATAGGAGTTCCATTTGGAAAAAAGGATTTCCAGCACTTGCTGTACAGAACTTTAATACTATCTATTTAGTTGACAGGCATCTGAATGTCTTAAAAAGTCTGACTACCTCCCACAAAACACCTCTCTAAAGACAGCCTTTTTTTTTTCTTGTTAGCACACTTAATATTTAAGCAAATACTGGTATTTTATGCAGAAAAGATTTCTTACCATTTGTAAGCCACAACTGGAGACTGAAAGCTAATTTAAATGACAACTTAAAACAAAAAGAAAAATGATAGAATAATTCAGGTAAGAAGAGGCTTCTGGAGTTCATCCAATCCAAGCACTAAAAACCAGGTAAACTTTTAAGGTGAATCAAAATACTGAGAGTTTATATGCTTGATGATTAGATATGTTAACACATCTGTTGAAACATTATAAAAGAAGTTAGACATGCAATTTGACATTATTAAGAGCTCAAGTTCAAACTTTGCTTCCTCACAAAGATACCTCAACACCATTATTTGCCACCCTTTTTGTAAGAGTCTCTTTATGAGGGCCATTGCTCCAGTTCACTTTAAACCTGACCACAGCTTCCGTCACCTCCCTTTTGTAGGCACTGGCACTTGTGTGGTCTCACAGTAAAATCATGAAACTGATCCAGCTGAACACTCAACTTGGCAGAAAACTTACAATTAGCTGGCCAAGTAAATTCTAATGTTGGCACAAGGTGTCACTGGGAAAGTGCAATCGGATGGAGAACACCCTTTTTGTCAGGAGTGCACATTTGCTTCATTTTAAAACTGCAGAACCAGTCCCTTTACTCACGCCCCTGGTCCTCTCTGCCATAAGCATACAGGAATGCAGAGCAGAGCCTGCAAATAAAATTTAAATTCTCCTAAATAAGGAATAGGTAGAAAGAACCTTTAAAATTCTCACTGCTCCTCTAACTTTTAACAGTATCACAGGAAGCACATAGAGGAAACACAACCAAACCAAAAAAAAAGAAAAAAGGCATTTAAAATGCAAAGGAAATAAAAACTCCACCAATCTAACAAAGATTGAAACACTGGCACATGAAGCTTTGTCAGGCTAGGCTGGGGATGGGGATCAAACGACTGTGCAAGAAGGCTGAGCAGCACCTCATTTCGTCCCTCTCCCAGGCACCCTACCAATGGGATTCAAGAGGAGTTGGGACATCTCACCAGAACCCTGACACTAAGATGGAGACTATACAGGACTTTATAAAGGAAGAAGGCATCAGAAAGTATCTTGAAAAGCTGAGGTAAATGGAACAGACTTAGCAAGGCTAGCATGCTGGTTTAGCACATGCCCCTAATGCCAGGAAAGAATTCATAATTCTTGAACCTCACTTTTGTAACGAGACTTCCTTATAAAGCAAGTTAAATCTGAACTCATTCTAGCCTAGGAAGCCTACTATCAGACACTTCCCTAGCTAATGGGGAAGTTTGTACAACCTCTCTTTCCACACCTGAATATCTACTATTGCCAGCTAAGAAACAGAGAAAGTGGCATATGCCAGAAAAACCCAACAAATTTAAGTCAGATATTTTGAAAAAATAAACATGCCTCTTTAATTACTCTGTCATCTTTTCCTACCTGCCCTGACAGAACTTTAGTCTTATCCAGAGAGGTTAAGGCCTCCTCAGAAATTCAAGACTAAGATATGAAAGTGCAGAACCTCTCTTTTTTTTTTTTTCCTGTGCTACAAAAAAATATGAGTAGTGCACGGCAGACGGAACAAAAGAAGGGTCCTGGGTCAGCTACCCTGGACAACTGCAAACTCTGTCAAACACATAAATCTGGCAATTGGCTTTCACCACTTCACACAGTTCTAGCAAATTCTTGATTTAATTCTTTCCTCTTGTTTCTTATCAAAAATCTTCTTTCTAAACTTCACAGAACTCTCTCCTCATTCAACTGAAAAAAATCTTACCCAGAATCAAAGTGACATATGATCTAAAAGTTATACAAATGATAAAATGTCAGACCTCTCTAAACAGTTCAATTTCAGAATTTACTCAATTTGAACAGTTGTTTAAAATAAAAACACTCCCCCCCTCTTCTTATCAAAATACTGTTTCCCCAGTGTTATTCACATTTGATTCCATGTTGAATACTCCAGCTCTCTATATCTTTTATTTTCATTAAGTGTTCACAAACACCAGCCAAAGATAAGGATTTAATTTTCTTCTTTGAAGTGGCACAGTATTTACCCTGAATGTGCCAAAGCAGCTCTACATATATCACATTTGAAATTCTGCTGGCCTTTCAAGCTTGGTCCATAACCTTTAGAAGTTGGCCTCTGCTCGGCCACAGGAAAGCCCCAAAGCTGCTGGTGGGGTGTCCATTCTACACTTCTTTAGGAAAGGGTAGTATCAGATTTAATTTATATTTTCCAAGATTTGAGAAAAGCAAAGAGAAAGATATCACAGGTCAAAAAACTCTCTATCTAAACTAGTAATGCCTCATACCAAATCTCTTATTTCTGTAATATGTCCAGAAGAATCATATTCTTTTATTGATTTCCTTTTATCTACTTATTGAAACATGGCATAGGTTAATTCATAATCATTAACTCCCGCTTTCAGAACATGATATACTACTACTATGCTCTGACAAACTGGTTTCAGACACTACAGAGGATATTTATACATTAGCACTCTTTTAAAACTTAGTATTATTTTAAAGAAAGTTTTTTAAAAACCCAGACTCAGTATGGGTACGTGGTCAGCATAAAATTGTTGCAAAGCTCAAAAGAAGTTATGGCAAAGGCAATTTCAGCAACTAGAGAACTAGTGATGAACCGATAAACGGGAGATAAATAATTCGGTTTATATCAAAGTTTAAGGCAAAGAATTTTATCTTACCAGAAACAAAATGCTGCCTCTTCTTTCATTTTGAAAAACAGGGAACCAAAGAATTGTTTTGAATACTTCAAATTTATAGAACAGGCTTTCATTACTATAAACCGCAATGAAAATGTCTTGACAATAACCCTGATTCAACTTTATTTCCCAGAAGCCTCTTCTCTTAAAAAAAAAAAAATCTTAGAATGCATAGCCCACCACACTGTGATGTGCCAACAATCTCAAAAAGTAGTAGTAAGTTAAAGTGAGAAGAATCTTGTAGAAGAGGCAGAAAAGGTCAACTGTTACCCTATATTTTTTTTCTTCCATAAAATCTCAGTCTTTACAGACAAGATCTTTATGATTCCCACATTTTCAAATACGGTTAAAGCTTGGCTAGTCCTTAAATGCAAAGGCAGTCAGGCATGGAAACAACACTAGTAGACTAAAATGAAAAATTAAAAAATACCAACCAAACAAAAAAACTTAAAAATACTTGTACACATCTTCCTTGGCTATTCAGACAAACTGCACATATAAAGAACATATCTGCAGTAGTCTCAAAGCTCAGTAATAATTGTTATGTAATAATAATTTGTTAGATGAAAAAAGAATGTATTATACATACATGCTTAGAAGGCCTGTGGCACCTACAGAGTTCAAGAGGCATATTAATACTTTCAGGCTGATGTTTTTCTTTAGTAGCTTGGTATCATGTTCATAAACATCAGCTCAACACGTGGGTTTCTACCATAAATATTTTGGAAAGGGATCTTTATATATGAATCACATAGTGAGGCTTACCACGTTACTACGTGAGAGAAGGTGTAATGGGACAGGCACCACCTCAGCATAGCTTTACCACACTCAACTTGAAAACTTTGAGAAACAAAGAGATAGGATCAACTGTCCAACACGTCCTTTTTCTTTCCTCTGGTTCTCCATTCCCAAAGCCATCACTCACATTTCTCCTAACTATGGGGTACTCTTAGGATGTCACTCAGGTTATCTAAATTTCAAAAAGTAATACTAAACCAAATTAAATTTCTTGCTTTAAGAAGAAAACCTAACCACAAAAACACAACCCACAATATACATATGTATGTATTCATACACTATGAATCAGCTAGAACAGAAGGCAGTTTAAAATGAAAAATAATCAGGCAGAAGAAGGACATGGACTGCAGTTTTTAAGTACTCACAAGTTATTATTACTCTATTCTTACTCACACCTCTTCACACTTTCCAGATGCAGCTGGTGGCCCAGAGCATGCGGCCGTCTGCAGTACTCACAATCAAACGAATGAGATCCTGCTTGACATTAAGTTACCATACATGGGAGTAACTTTTCTTATAAATCACCCCTTGGTAAATTCCATCTAACGTGCTCAACCAAGTCAGAGAAAGGATCAGAAGAATGTGTCACAATGTCTCAGTATCTTCATATTTAGTATGCTGTATAAAAACCCTCCTACAGTTCCTACAGCTGCAGCAGTAACAGCATCAATCAAAGGTATAACTAGAAGTTAAAAGGAACATCTTTTTCTTCTATTGCAAATAAAAACACACATTGTACTGCAGAAGTCCACCTGTTTATCAGGTTTACTGAGTACATACTTAACATCCATCAGCAGGGATTCTTTGGAGATTCCCATTCTCAACTATCCAAGATCCAGTTAGCAAGTTTGATTCTATATCATTAAAAAATCTTCATATCAAGTACACGTAAGAGCATAACCACCTTAACCTTCTCCGCAAATGTCACTCAGTACAGGTGTGATCCTGCAGTTAGAGCTACCTAACCATTTTTCTTCCACAAACGCTGGCTCTGTTTTTCCAATACCAGTAAAAATCAAAGTCTTTGTTGTTCTAGCCATGAAATTGGACAGCGTCTCCTTCCCCTAGGGGTAGCAGTGGTACAGCAGTTCAGTGGTGACCCACAATACTCACAATCTGCAACAATTTCATACAGCTTCCCAAAAGAAAGAAGATCTACTGGACTTCTTTACAACAGGACTGCAAATCAGTTTAATTAAAAAGGTGACAACACCTATTCAGATTTAGGCAGGCTTTTTCCTTTTCCTTAAGTAGATGAGAAAATCAAACAAGAGGAAAAAAAACCATAAAAATCACTCCAAACTAGAGAAGAAACTTAAGCAAGTCTGTAGGACCCAAAATGCCACACCAAAATTGTAATTAATGTTTTAACATGGCACTACTTTTACTACAATCATGTACAGTATTTCAGTTTCTGTATAATACATGCTTAGGGTTACAAAAAATAGTTTAAATCTTTTTTCAGAATCAATTCTTTAAAAATGCTAAGATTTGTTCCTATTTTGGTCACCTGCTGATTGTTGACAGACTGCACATAGATACAGTTCCTGGTACCAGGCCAAATTTACATTTAATCTGAGGAAAACAAATTCAGCGTGGCTTTTTATCTGTCTCTTGAAGAAAACAGTAGTCAAAGTTTTACTAATCCAAAAACATGTTGAACATGATACATTGGCATGTTATGAAAGTCACATTAAGCAACAAGAACCCCTAAAAATCTTTAAAAATTTAAAAATCAGATTAACTTTTTTGGCTGATCTGAGAGAGAACAAAATAAATTTGTGATACCCCTTAGATTATTAAATTCCATTACTGTTTCTAAAATAAAAGTTTTATACCTGGCCTTTAAAAATTTCGAGTCCTGGTTTCTTACCTTCAATCCTCTATGTAGTGATACTTAAATTGCCACTTCCCTTGTACAAGTTTGTGTCTAAATTACATTCATTCCAGTGTAAAATACATCTAGTGCATAAAAATGCTCCTAAGAAAGGTGAAATATCTTTATTTAAAGACCTTTTCATGTCTTAAAATGTCTTTAAATAAAGACCATTTTGATCTCCAATTCTTTCCCATTGGAAGTTCTGCTGCCTAGTTTTAAATTATTTGGAAAAGCACCCACCTCTGCTCCCTCCCACCCCGTATAATGCATGACATCTTTCAAACATGCAGCAGAGCTATAACTACATGTTAGCAAGTCTATGAGTACAGATCTTATTTTTTTAACACCGTAAATGCAATACTTTTTAGCGCATACTTTTTTTTAATTAATCCTGTGTTGACATTTTAAATAGCAAAACTTTTATTCATGTTGAATTAATTCATTTTACATGCACAGTACAGAATATTCCCACTGTATAACCACCTGCTTATGGAAGAAGTAAATCTAATTTAGGAAACTAATAATTAACATTACAAACTCTAGTGTGGTAGCACAACAGTATCCTTTCCAAACTGCAACTGAGCATACTGCCAGCAGAAAAACGTTCTCCTGAAATAATCGCTTTCTTAAAAGTAAATAACTCAATGCAGTATTACTGAGTACTTAATATGAACCACTAAAGCAACAAACAATACCAAGGTGTGTGTTGGGGGGAAGGGAATCACACCTAACACACAAAGCTAAAGTTCTTTTCCAATCAAGGGCACAAAAACATACCACGTGTCAAATAAATGTTTGAGATATCACAAAATTTTAGTTAAAAAATGGTTTATTACACCTCAGTTTCAGTCCCAGAAGAGTACAAAGTTTCCTATACTTAAAACACAGCATTGTCCCACTCAAGTAATTCAAAGTTTGTTTCCATGATCAGAAACCAAGGGAATATATTTCAGTTTGGATTTCACACTGAGATGCATGAAGTCAATCCCTCTTAGAGACGTCAGGTTCCATATACCATCCAGTAGCTCTTATTTGAAATATGATTGAAATCCATAAATCTCCAGAAAACACACATAATGCAGAAGGAAGAACAACTGCACTTTTTCAAGACACATTACAGAAGCAGCATAAAGACTCATATAAACCTTAATGACTATAACAGCAGACACTGAAGACCACTTTTGATTTAAATGGGCCTTCCATTTTCCGGATTTCATTTATTCTGGAAGCTACTTTTATTTGAAAGAATGATGCTTCCAGAACACAGCAAATATGTCAGCAGAAAGAAAAGAAGTAATACCTTTAAAATTTAAGAACATGAATAAAGAGGGAGGAAAAAATAACAAAAAAAATCTACACCCAAAACCAATACATCTGCCAACTAGTGTGTGAGGTCACACTTTTGGGAAACCCTGCATATTGATCAATTGCTTTGTCACAATGCCATAGGATATATGCAGGTGCTTGTAGCCAGCACTCAATTTTTTTTGCCTGTGACTTCAGTCAAGAGGCCCCTTTCTAAATCTTTAGTTATTTGGACAATTCCACACTGGAGTTAATTGCCATTTTATCAAAGGTAACAAATTGCGACTTAAAACAAAACTTATGCACAGCACTATGCTTGAGTATCTACAGCTTAGTTACAACAGATTGTTACTATATACAACCCTCCACAGTAAAATCTAGCTTCAATTAATTCATTTTAAATGCATCAAGCCAGAACATTTCCATTATATTGCTGTGTGATTACAGGAAAAACCAAACACAGCACACAGGTAATGTAAGAGCTATTAACTACATTATTTGAGACTCCCATCTCCGCTTCAAACAGTAAAACCACTTAATCTCTCTTGCACACAGTCCTCATTTTTACCTTGATCTTTCACCAGAACTTTGGTAAAAGATACGATGAAATAGGAGCAAAAAACTCCCATCTCACACCTACCCACTCTATTCTCTCCTGTAACTTCCTCAGTAGAGCTAGAACAGGTCACATCAGGTATTGCAATCTGATCACTTGAAAACAGGTACTTGGATTCCTATCATCACAACATTGCTCGATGCAGTCACTGCAACGAGTCCCTAGGAGAGATATGGATGACTACAGGTGAGGAGCAGACTAGTCAACAAAGGAATCCCACGGAAAGAATTAGCAGAAACCCTCAAGACATCGGGTATGGGCACTAAGAGAGCAGCAAACTGCACATCACATCATGGGGGCAGAGCAGGGTACAGGGAGGCCTGGATGCACAGTGGCAGCTGGCAGCCACAAAAAACACTTAATCCTCCAAAGGAGAAATTACAAAGAAAAGATATTCAACTTTTAAGCTGGATTTCAGCTAAAAAAACCCCACGTAACTAACGTTAGTTCTGAAAACTTACTAAAAAGCCTGAAACTTTCAAAGGAAAATTCGGAGAAAGCCTTTTAAAAACCCCACCCCATCAATGAACAAATAAAGCCAGCACACTCCCTGTACCTTAGTCCTCGTGTCACAGCCCTGACACCACCTAGAAACACCGCTCACTTCTGGTTCACCCCCCCATCTGGGAACACTTTACTGAAAGCCCTAACAGCGTTAGGAACCCGATTCCGCCTCTCTCTCATCTGAACTTCGTAAGGAACAGCCCGAGCCGCGACATTCGTGTTCTGCAGAGAGACCGCGCTACAGCCAAGCCATGCGCGTCACTGGCACCCGAGGAGAAAGAAACCCAAACCCTGCAGTAAAGTTTATTTCTGCGAGGGAAACCCCGGCCACGGCAGGCTCAGGCTGTCACCGCCCGGCAGCGCCGCGGGCGTAGCGGAGCGGGCGGCGGGGACAGGGACAGGCCACCCCGGCGGAGGGAGGCAGGGAGGGAAGGGACGCTGTGCCCGCCCGCTCCCGCCGCTGAACACCGTCTCGGACGAGGCTGGCGAACCGGGACAAGCAGCCATGGGGCGCGGGAGATGCCATGCCCTCCCCCCCTCCCTTCGTCCCTCCCGCCAGGCCGGCTCTGGGGCTCCGGCCTCGGGCCTGTGGCGCAGCCCCGCGTGCCGGGGCGGAGGGGAGCGCCGCGGGGGCGGGTGTCACGCAGGTCCCGAGGAGGTAACAGGCCCCGGCCCGCCGGGCGCGGGTGCTCCCGGCAGCGCCGAAGGGTGTTGGCCACTCACCCACGCAGGCAGATCCGCGGAGGAGACGCTGAGCCGCACCGCCTCCTCCTCGTCCTCCAGGAAGGCGAGCGCCCGGCCCAGGCGGGAGCTCTTGCCGCCGCGGTGCCTTCGGATCCAGAAGAGCCCGCACAGGGCGATGAGCACCCAGCTGAAGCTCAGCCCTAGGTAGCCCAGCACATACACGGGGAAGATCAGCACGAAGCTCCTCGCAAACTGCGACACCAAACCCGTCACGTCCACGCTCAGCAGCGGTGGAGCCGACTCCGGGACAGGGTCCGCAGCCACCGCGTTCTCCGCGGCGGGATCCGCGGCGGACCCCGCGCCGGGGGGCTGCTTAGCTGCTGCCCCGCTCATGCTCCCGCAGCGGCGGCTCCTACTGCTGCTGCCGCTCCTCCCGCTGCTCCTCCTCCTGGGGCGCTGGCTGAGAGCGGGCAGGGGGCAGGGCGGTGGCGGCACCTCCTCGCATCCCGCGCCCGGCCACGCTCACCGCGCTCCGCCACCACCCGCCGCCGCTTCCGGGCTCGGCCGNGCAGCTTCTCCACCCCCCTCCGCCGCCGCTCATCCCTCCCTCGCAGGCCTGCCCGGGAAGCGCGGGTTCGCTCCGCGCCGGGACCCGCGTCCGCTCAGACCCCGCGCCCGACTGCGCTCGGGACCAGCGGCCATCGCTGGGCGGCCTCCGGGAATGCGGGAGAGGAGAGCGGCTCCTGGGGCCACCACGGGGAGAGGGGCTCTTGGTGGGTGGCAGGAGCAGAAGGAGCGTGCCAAGGCGTATGTGCACTTCCTCATGGGCAAACCACACCGTTTCCCATTCTCTTCAGTCACGTACGCGGCTGGATGGTTTCTACCTGTTACGCCCTTCGGTAACAACCTTCGTGTCTCTCTTTGTTCCCTATTGATGGATATTATTAAAAGATCAATGCCTCAGAGGAACCAGAGGCTGGTCACTCCGCGCCTTAGTTTCAACAGGTGTTTCCTGAAGCTTTGCTCACACATCCTCAGACAAAGCTGCCTCCTCTGTCACCTTCTTAACACACACGAGTACCGAGGGTGGCACCCACCGTCTTGGGATTTGTTAAACTGAAAAAGCTGATTTTATAACAGGCTTGTGTCCTGTATCCCTTTAACATAGTTATACCTGGTTACCACATCATTCCTCCTCTCATTCCTTTATCTTTTAAAATAACTTCAATATAGCTGCCGGTTTCATAAGAGGCAGCTAGCGCTTGTCCTTAGTAGTGTCCCAATCAATTTGCTGGTACACACAGATTAAACTCAGCATTTACTAGGAGTTGTTGGTTGTTGTGGTTTTTTTTTTCCTTTTGGCTTTAAATAGCTAACCTTTCACCTAGTGGGAATGAAGGTTCTTTCTCCTCTCTTCAGATGCCAATTTTCACAAAATTTGTAGGACTTTGAGATTTAATATTTGCAGGCAGGGAAGAGAGGGAAATGAATTCAGCCAATAGGCTGAAAAGTTATGAAAACACATACGAATGGACAAACAGGAAAGCTATATAATCTTCATTTCCTTGAGAAGTGAAAGCAACCTCATCTCAATTATCCAGAGAAAGGGAAAATCAAAAATGCAATGACACCAAAGGAAAAGTTGTTTGCTTAGTGCTACACAGCAGAATTGGAAAAAGAATCCATATCTTGACGATTGAATGTGGTGGTCTGGTTTCTCATCTTTCAAAAATCCCTCCATGACTGCAGTCAGATTCAATGGATCACTCTAAGCAAAAGCAATTTCTGGCCCTAGACTCATGCTGCTTTTCTTTACTTCCTCTTTACCAGTGCCAGTGTATGTTCCCTACCTGTGTATTTAGGTGAATCAGGATGAAAATTCAGAACAACCCAATGATTCAAAAAGGAGTGACAAAATCAGTGATTTACAACTAGGTGGTAATCCAAGCTTTGAAATTACAGTTTACTTTGGGCCTTGTAAAGAGCTCAAAACACTGACAGGCTGTAACAGTGAGGGGACTGAAGAGCAGCATAAGACCATAGAAAAGCTTGTGACCTTAAGCTGAGGATATCAAGTATGATGCAGTGACCCCTTTGTACACCAATGATATTTAACTACAGTAAATTTGTGTGATTTTTTGCATTTCTTGAATTCCTATTCTAATTACTTATTTTGCTTATAATGTGACTTTAATGTGGACTCCTCACTCCTGAGCTTCAGTAACACCTAGTACAAATAGCCATATTGTATGTTGGCTCCCTCCATTACAACCAATACTACTAATATTCTCTCATTTTTTCAAGTCCTTTGTTTTCCACTTTGGACTCCGTTTTCCATTTTATTTCCCTATCCAGCTTCACAGTATCTGAGTCAGAATACAACTGTGCCACAAACTAAAACAAAACTTCAAAATGAGAAAAAAAAAAAGTGATTGACTTAATGTGATATTTGGCAAATAACACTTTACCATATGCTACATCATATTCTGCTCTGCTGTATGTCCAGCATGTATTTTGCAAAGGAGCTGGATACAGAATTTAGAGGAGTACACCATACAGTCAAATTTAATACAATGGAGAAACACACCAAGAAAAAAATTAATCTTGTAGTAGCATTTAGGATGGCAAACATATAATGGTAGGCCTGGAAGCTTAGCACTGATCCTGGACAGAGTGATTCATTAACTGATATGGAAGTTTGATTAATCAGAACTGAAAGGGGGTGATAATGTGCCAATCTAATAGGAAAACAGAAGCAAGATCTTGTAGCATGACTTTGATAACATTTATCTGTAACATCAATAGAAAGTTCTGATAAAGAGGTTACCGCTGACTTCTTAGAAGTTTTGTAGATAACTGACTTGGGCCCACACAGTATTTTGATGAAGAAACTGGGTGGTATGAAATTAGCATACCCATTGTTGTAATAGAGAGAAAAGAGTCTTGTTAAAATCAAGATAGAAACTCTGCTGCTAGGGGATAAATTAGGGTCAGTTACTCCATTGTAAAGTCTTTCATAAAATGTTCTGGATAAACACTAGTCATTTGTTTATTCTAATATTTTTGGTGCTCATAAATAGTTTAATAATTTGCTCGAGAATCTTGGAATTGTTAATTCATATGTTTCCTGATCCTACTTTTTAATATCCACAAAAACAATCTTCAGTGCACCAGGAACTCTTGAAGATAATCATGGCCCAGAGATTACTCTGGCTTTTCCTTAAGTGTCAGATAATCAATTGTATCAGCTACACAGCTGATCATATTTATTTCATTTACGTAATATTTATTCTTTTCATATCATGCTTTTGTAGGCCTGTTGCACTATTAGAATTTGAATTCTTTTTGATTGCAGTATTCCTTTATACCCATTCTTAGCAATATTTGTTTGTTGCTCCTTTTTTTTCCCAGTAAGTACCAGCACTGTTCTTCACAATAACTTCCCAAAAGATCTTGTTTTAAAAAATTGGGAAAATTCAGTTGTAAGTGGTAAAAAAGAAAATCTAAGTTTTCCCACCCTCTTTGGATTTCACCCAAGAAAACATGTTTTGGAAGCAATTTTAATTGTTACTTCCTGACCATTTTCAGTAACAGTTAGTTTTCCTGAAGGACAATAAAGGGTATTACACCTTATTTTACCCAACAACGTTATTTCAGTCTGATGGTTCTCTCTACAGGTTTTTACCTAATGAAGAGAAATCTTTATTGAATAGAAATCTGAGAATGTTTGCTGAGGAACTATATCCTTAAAAGATTGAATTATTAATGAAAACATAGTTTACATGAAATTTTATCCCAGTAGATTCTCATGATGGAATACTCTCTACTTCTGTGTTTGATTTTATCCAGCTGTCTCAACCTGCTCCAGATTATCTAGTGTAGAGCACAAGTGTTTTCTGCCTGCTTCAAATTATCTAATGTATAGCACAAAGAAGAGTCAAAAGACTCTAACATACCTGAGCTTCTGTTGTTTGGAGAAAAACCATGTATGTCTGATCCCTGGTATCAGCCAGTCTGGCTTCAGATTCACTGAATGCATAAATTGTACTCTTGTGACAAGATCCTCAAATATTTATTGTTCCTGAAGACAGAAATACTTTCCAGTAAAATGTGTTTCTTAACAAGTTTTCACAGTAATTATAGTCTCCTTTTTTCCCCTCATGGCATTCTTAAAAGTTCAAAACTAAAGACACAAATTTTACCGCAGAGATCCACATTTTTGCTGCTTCTATTTATGAACCTGGAGGACCAACAAAAACATTTTAATACTTTGCAAGAGGTCATTTATGCACATTTGCTGATAGAAACATTTAAATTTTCTTCTCATCTTCAAAAGGCCTCAGCAAAAAATGGCTAAAAAATAAAAGGAAAGAAAAAAGCTACAAAGCCTAGATCCTAACAAGTTCCTTCTTTCATACAAAAACAAAATTTTTTTTTTTAATAATAAAAGAGTCATGAATTTTAAGCATGGTGGAAGGTTGCCATGTTGTCATGTTGTCACCCTGAGGGGCAATATTTCCAGTAACTTTTTGGTGTAATACTGTGATGTGTCATTCCATACAGAGGTGAAGAAAAATGCAATATTGCTTCACAGGCTTAGAGGAACATCCAAAGATAAAACCAACCAAACAAAAAAAGTTTATTACTAGAGAATATATAAAGCTGAGTTCGTTTATGTTCCTGTTTTTCAGCTAACAGGGCAGGTGGAGAAGGAGATCTGTATACCAAGCCAGACAAGAGAAAAACAAGTAGAAGCTAAAACCCAGGCTACCAAAACACTTGTTTATAACACTTTCATTGGAAAGGAAATCTAGGGCATCCTTTTATGCTGGCCTTTTACACAGCAGGAATGTGTCATTTTATTGCCTGTATTCACTTGACTCTAACTCTCATTTTATAAAAGCAGTCAAACTACTAATGTATTATTTTTTTTCCATTACAATGGTGAGACATTGTAGTTTATTTTAATACATGGTGGAAACATTTAAACATGCACAAGTTTTAGTCTTTTTATTCCAAAGGTGCTATTCTACCTTGTGTTCTCATGCAGCAGTTAAACTTCAGTTTGATCCCTGGGTTTAAGGTTTGAAGAGTTCTTTCCAAACCTTCTAGTGGCACTTTCCCACATCTGTAATTTTTCTCTTGTCTTACAGCTGCCTTACTAGTATGCTTTAATAGGGCTAAGGAAAAAAAAAGCTATTAGCAGCCAAAACCGATATTTTTAATTTTTTTGTAGTAAATACATATGCAATGCATGTTCTAAAGCATAGACATTAGAAAGAGAACTTGAAAAAAACTGTTTCTTCTATCCAGTCTATGGTATCACTGTCACTCTTGCTTGTTTTAGTTATACATGTTTGCTATATTGTTGTTAAAAATAAAATTCAGTTAGAAGGTTGTTTTGTCCTTCAGTTTCTATTCATAGGACAGCATTTCTGTAGAGTATCCCCTCCTAAGCAGATGCCTAATTCCATGTATTTATAACACTGTCACCACCATGGCTAAACAGCTCTTTGAATTAATCCAAGATGGCTTTTTAGTCCATTTTTATTTGTTCAAAGAACAAGGTATAAAACTGTAGAATCATAGCAATATTTGGGTTGAAAGGGACCTTAAAGATGATCTAGTTCCAACTCCCTTGCCATGGGCAGGGACACCTTCCACTAGACCAGGCTGCTCAGAGTCCCATCCAACCTGGCCTTGAACACTGCCAGGGATGGGGCCATCCACAACTTCTTCAGGCAACGTGTTCCAGTTCCTCACCACCCTCACAGTAAAGAATTTTTTCCTTATGTTTATGGAATATTATATTATGTTCCTAATCTAAACCTACTCTCTTTTAGTTTGAATCCATTCCCCCTTGTTGTGTCACTACTTGTAAATACAAGTCCCTGGCTGTCTTTCTTGCAGGCTCCCTTCAGGTACTAGAAGGACACAGTTAGGTCACGCCAAAGCCTTCTCTTTTCCATGCTGAACAATCCCAATTCTCCCAGCCTTTCTTCATAGGAGAGGTGCCCCATCCCTTTAATTAACTTGGTGGCCTCCTCTGCACTCTCCTCCACAGTTGGATGTCTTTCCTGTGCTGGGACCCCAGAGCTGGATGCAGCTCTGCAGGTTGGATCTCACCAGAGTGGAGCACAGGGGCAGAGTCCCCTCCCTCCCCTGCTGCCCACGGTGCTTTAGATGCAGCCCAGCACAGGGGGGTTTCTGGGCTGTGAGTGGACATGACTGGGTCATGTCCAGCCTTTCACCCAGCAGCACCCCCAAGTCCTTCTGGGCAGGGCTGCTCTCAATCTGTTCATCCCCCAGCCTGTGTTGATACCAGGGATTGCCCCGACTCAGGAGCTTATAGATTATTATTGTTCTACCAAAACCAGATAAATAATTCATAAGAAGGCTTATAAATATTTTAGTACCCATAGATGTTTATATTTAGCGGATGTAATTTAGCCCTGAAAAGTCATACTTACATTTAATAGTGTGTTTGGGCTTTGGTTGGGTTTCTGCGTATGTTGTTTGTTTGCGTATTGTTGGGGGTTTGGTTTTGTTTTTAATAAAATATCAAGGTGGGGGCTTTTTTGCTCATAATTGCATACTTGATTTACTTTTCTCCTACATGATAAAGGCAAATATTTCACAGTGTGAACAGTGAGGCAACCTTTGCAGCATTTTTAATTCATTCTGGAAATATGAATAGGAGGCAAGGTATCACATGTTTGTGTATACTTGTCAACCGACTATTTAAGGCCAAGTATAAGGGGTTAAATTTTATCTCTTTGAAGTCAGCCAGAAACTCCCATTGAACTACGGCAAGAATGTTTCTCAAATGCAAAAATGCCTTTTCCTTTGCTTTTTTTTCGCCCCTCACTAGCCAGTTTTCCACAACCATCAATACTAGCAGTAGCAGTTACATTTTAACTTTTTTTTTTACTCTCTGAAAATAGGGAACAAAGTTAAAAGAACCCAGAGGAATTTTCGCTTGGTCTTTTAAATTGCACGTGTTACTGGGTTGTAAATATTTGCTGTGAAATGGCACACACCTTTCCTGCAGGCAATCCTCGAGCTCGTTCCAGGTGTGTTTGGTGAGCTGCCACTTGCGCTTTGTTGCAGAAATCAGCTCCAGTACTTGTCACTGGGGAAATATTATTAACATCTTTATTTATTTCCATAAGTGTTCTTCATACCTGCCTTTACCCAGCATCTGGGTAAATGGCAGATCAAGCATAGCACCCTTTTACTGTTTTTCTGCCCTGTGGTAATTGTGCACAACTTTACTAAAAGTGAGTCAGCCGTGATGAGGGATGGTTTCGTGATATGAAGGCTCGAATAGGTCTGTGTTGAAAAGGAGAACAACAGTGCTTGAGGGCTGTCAGGGTGCCCTGGCCCCACCCCACAGAGTCCAAGCCTTCCACCGGTGGAAACCCAGGTGGGCACCAGTTCAGAATCACAGAATGGGTCAGGTTGAAAGGGACCACAGTGGTCATCTGGTCTTTCCATCACCATTCACTAACTCACCTCTTTTCAGTAAAGAGGTGACTGATGTACTACAGTTATTGAAATTAGAATATGACCAGTGGGTCATCTGGTCCAACCTCTCTGCTCAAGCAGGGTCATCCCAGAGCACACGGCACAGGATTGTGTCCAGATGGTTCTGGAGTATCTCCAGTGAGGGAGACTTCACAACCTCTCTGGGCAACCTGTTCCAGTGCGTGGTCACTGCACAGGGAAGAAGTTCTTCCTCATGTTCAGGTGAAAATTCCTGTGCATCAGTTTCTGCCCGTTGTCTTGTCTTATTGCTCAGCAATAAGGTCCTATGGCACCCTCCTATAGGTATTTATAGATATTAATGATGTCCCCTCTCAGTTGTCTCTTTTTGAGGCTGAACAGACCCAGCTCCCTCAGCATTTCCTCATAAGAAAGACGCTCCAGTCCCTTAATCACCTCCATTGCCCCCCACTAGACCCGCTCCAGGAGCTCCATGTCTCTCCTGTACCGAGGAGCCCAGAACTGGACACAGCGCTCCAGATGCGCCTCACCAGGGCTGAGGAGAGGGGCAGGATCACCTCCCTCGACCCGCTGGCAGTGCTCTTCCTACTGCACCCCAGGATCCCATCGGACTTGTCCACAAGGGCCCATGGAGCAGGAAACCCTTCCCGCGGCCATCCCGCCACCCCGGGCGGCGCCGGCGCCATCCATCGCTCGGCGAGCGGCTGTTCCCCCTGGTTGCCGGGCGGGCCCGGACGCAGCGCCCGATCCCGATCCCGATCCCGGCCCGAGGCGGCAGACGCGGCCTCCCGGCGCCATGGAGGGGGACAAGGTGAGGGGCAGCGGCCGGGCGAGCGGGGCAAGGGCAGCGGCAGCGCACGGCGCCGGTGTCTCCTCTGCTGCCCCCGAGAATCCCCGCGGCTCTGCTGGGGCCGGTCGTGTCGCCTTGTTTTGTCGGCTCGGTGATGAATCCCCCCCGCAGCAGCCGTAGCAAGGAAATCCTTTTCCCGCTGGCAGAGAGGGATGAGGTTGTACCAGCCGCACATCCTCCTGCAGAAGAGGATAGGCGGTTTAGGAAAATGCCCATTGTTTCACATTGTAGATAGAAGTATGTTTAATAATTGATGCTCCTGTGACCACTAATTGTCGGGCTTTAGTTCTTCAGGAACACACATCACTTTTGCGTTCGGGTGTTAAATTATTGAAAGTTTGTAGAGCTCCGAAATGAAGGAAACAAACCCACATCAATTATTGTGTGACATTTTCACTTGAAAAAGCAGAAGTACCCAATCAGTGAGCTAGTGAGTTGTGGTGGGAAAGTTAAACTTTGATCTAAAATTTCTCGGGTGTGCTGCTGTGAGTGCCAGGGAGTCAGAGGCAGTGGCAGGAACAGCCACGCTGTGTGAGGAACCCTCCTTTTGCTGCTTCTGTTCTATCACTCGTGCTCTTACCTATTTGAGGGCTCTCAAATTGGCAACTCATATTGGGAATAAGAAAGATAAATGTTTGTATGTAAAAAATAAAGTACTTTTCCCTGGCTTGAAAACTACAGAGTTTTCTCTTACTGTTCTTGTGTTTCTTTTTCTTTAGAATCGTATTTAAATGAGTTCTTAATTTAGTTAAAAACTTAACAGTATGTTCTGAAAACCTCTAATCTTTCTAGTTGTGAGTGAAGAAACCCCTGTTGATCTCTTTCAAATTTTATCTAAAGCACAAGGTTTCTTGTTCCACTGACTGCTTTTTCTTTAGATTAAAGGACAGATTCTTTTCATAGCATTTTTTGAGTTCAGTAAACATGTGGCCTTTTATGTGAGCTGAATGCTCTCAGATGCATGAATTAAGTTAAAACCCAGTGTCATTTAAGTAACTAATCTTAATCTAGATTTAAATGAGTATGTAAGTACTTCAAAATTAGCAGACCGGTGAGAAAGTTCAATAAATCCTTTGAAAGTTTGTTTTAAATATTTTTTGTGTGCACATTTACTTACAGAGGGACGGTGGTCTCAATGTTATTAAGTTTCTTTAAACTTCATAAATTATGTCTTTTTTTCCCTGTTTGTTTATTATTCTCCGGCAAAAGCAGAGATTTAAGTGGAAAATTATCATACACAAAAGTAACAGATTCTAGTTGTGGTGGGGAGGTGTAAACTGCACAGTCCAGAAAACTGGCAGACACATTGGGTGCCAGAGAATCACCTCTAAATGTTTGCTGTGTGCTTATTGCCTTAGTTTTTAAATAAATCTGAAGCTGCCTTATCTGATGTTGTCTGTTGGTTATGCTGGTTTTATGCTATTGACATCATTATCATTCTTTCTTTGCTTGCTGATATATACTTCAGTATTGTCTCACCCCAAAATATGATCATATATGTTAGGGATTATAAATAAATTACTATTTGAGACTGTAATACAGCATTCTGCTCTCTTCCTATCCATATCCTTCCTTCCAGGTTAAATTCACACAAGTTCTGTTGAGTTTCTTAGGCTTTGTTAAAGCTTGACTTCAGAAAATTATCATCTTTGGGTTTACTTTCTCATCTGACTTTCTGCAGTAGTAAATATTTGCGCTTTTTTTTTGCCTTTTTTTAAAGTATCAGAAGAAAATAAATCTGAAAGGGTACTTCCTTTTTTGTTACAAATACTTCCTTTAGACTTCTTATTGACCTTAGATGAAGTTTACCAGTCTCCTATAATCTTCTATAAAATCTAAGTTTGAAAAGACAAGATTTTGTTCATGTAGAATAATTAAAAAATTAAAATACACTGTCAAAATGCTGCCTCCATATAATGAATAAACAAAAAAAATGGGCACCATATCTTTATTTTTTTCCACCAGTGCAGCTCATCATTCCAATATTTATCAGTGATTGTTTTGTTAATATTTAGTAGCTTTGGCCAAGTCTAAATTTGAGAATAGGGGTAGGCTGATCATGTCGCTTTGAATACAGTCATTACCCTCCAATGAACTAGTTAAAACATTCAATAGATTAAAATTCCTACTTTGCTTTAATGATCTCAAAAGAATGACTTTTTTAGTTTAGTCTTTTTAGCAACAGCCAAACAGTCAAGGTCAGGAACTCTGCAAATGAGGATAGAAGAAATATAACCTAAATAGCACTCCAGTGAAACAATCATCATGTGTACTTTGGTTAGTTTAATTATCTTTTTGCTTTTTACCTTCAGTGCTATATACAAATGTTTCATGTAACAGACAACTTACAAGTGAGTCTGAGCTTCAGGCTTCTTCCAGGTCCAGTCAGGTGAGGTTTACTGTAAATAGGCTAAACCAAATTACTGTTTGCATGATACTTACAGTGATACTTGCCATATGTAACTTCATCCTTTCCTTAGAAATATTATTAATTGTTAAATGATTTACTTCTCCCTGCAAATTGGTTACTCAATCTTTTCTGTATTTTCTGTTCTAGAGAAGAACCAAAGAAGATACTTGGAAATCAGAAGAACTTAGGAAACATCTTAAGGTGATTTTATTTTATTTCTACTCGTCTTGATGTTAAGTTAGCTTACAGGACTGGAATTTATTGGTGGTCTAAACATAGAGAGTTGACTCTTTGTTCTAGCGGCCACTCTGCCTTGTGGGATCTAGAATAGCTCTTTAACACTTTTTGGTGCACCAGACACTTCAAATCTGCATCGTTGAATACAAATGGTACAGATCTTTGATGTGCAGCTGCTAAGTTCCTTGTCACAACTGGCTGTTCTGGAATCTGTCTACTCCAGGGTTACCCAGAGCCCCCTCAGCTGTTTCTTGCTACACAAGTCATGTAAGATTACTCTACAAATTTCTACCTTAGGTAAATGGAAATAATACATTGTTGCAGTAATCACACATGAGGTCTGATTGCTGGCCACCCAAATCCAAGTGACTGCTCTGCTATATATATACTTATTCACTTTCCTACATGTATATTATCTGTTGTATTTATTATTATCATCTATCATGTTTGTCACGTGTTTTTAAACTGGTTAATTACATTATCACCTGGTCAAATAGGCATTCAGGCTCCAGTCAGTTACATCATTGGTGTTCATAGTAGGCTTGTGTTGTATTTTTTAAAAGCTGTTTTCCAATATGAATCTTATTATTATTCCATTTATTAATTCTTTTTACAATAAGCACAGACATAATGTTGATATTTACAAAGTAGGCCTAGAAATATATCAGCAGTCTAATATGGTTTGAAAAATTAAATACACATTTAGTAATCCACCTTTTTTTTTTTCACATGAATATACTCATATTAAAATAGATTGCTGAATTATAATGATAGATTTTTTTATTTTATTTCAGGCATCACAACCAGATAGTCAAAATGAAGACCAAAAGCACAGAGAAAAAAAACTGCAGAGGAATAGGACTATTCATGACATAGACCTTAATAGACGTGAACACAGAGACAGAGGGAAGAGCAAGGAAAGAACAAGAGAGAGAGAGAGGTTTAAATCTAGTGAAAGGGACAGGGATAAAAGGAGAGAGAGAGAAAGGGAAAAAGAACACCAGAGAGGAGATGGAGACAAAGATAAGCTTCAAGAGTCGCATTTGGAGAAGGAGGGATACAGTGTACTAAAGCATAAAGGCAAGGAGAGTGATAGAGAACGAGACAAAAAGCACAAGACACATGAGATAAAGCAAATAGGTACACATAATAATCTGAAATCATTTGAAGGAAGAGATAAAGAACATCACAGAAGAAGAGAAATCAGGCGTCTTTTGGGTAAGTAACTTTGGGTTGCTGTGGTACTTGGAAATATTTGCTATTTAGATAGGAATAGTCTGAAACCATACCCCATCTATACAGAGAGGATAAGGACAGGTAGGTGTGAGTACCTACTGGCATGTGTATCTTTATGAATGTTGTGGTAACCTAGTTTTATTTTGATGCTTTTAAAAAAACTGATGCTTGTTTCCTGTGCTCTGAAGAGAGGATGGATATCACTGGTTTTGTTGGTCAGTTGACTTCAACAGAACAAGTACCTTCCTGCCTAGACATTCTCTAGTGAGTGATCCATTCCAATCCCCAACTTGCAGGGTGATTGCTGGAGTTACTAGCATGTGTCATTACTCTTAGCATTACACAAGACTAGAGGGATTCATTAGGAAAGAAGGAGAGTGAAAATCAGCTCTCTCCAGCTTTGGAGAGAGAATTTCAACAGAATATTAATTTCTTTTTAGAAAGCTCTTACGTTAGAACATGTCACTGAAATGCTGTTTTCTACAAGCTAAAGTTAATTATGTACAGAGTTTGAGTGTTATAAAATTCCTTCCTTAATTTATACATCTGTTTTCTAGAGGAGGGGAAAAGAAGTGAAGACCGAGAAAGAACACATAAAGCAAAGAAGGTAAAGAAAGGGAAAGTAATAAAGTCTTTCATAACAGAATAAGATAGGAATGTAGAATAATGAAGAAACTGGATCAAACTGCAGTTCCCAAGAAATCCGAGAGATGCATAGATAATAAGATGCTCACAAGTGTACAAAACACTCAGCAAAATATATCTCAACTACTCTATTTTAAGAACATAGTTCATTCTTTTTTTTAAAGTAAACATGAAATAAGATTTTCATAGCAAACAATGCTTCATTTTTGTATAGCTTCATCAAAACTTTCCATGTGCTATTTATGCTTTTATTACAAGGCTAATTGATGAGTAAACATCCTTCTTTGTTAGACCACCTAGTAAACAAGAATTAAATTTTTGTGTGAAGAACATATGATCCAAAGAATTTTCTGTAGCAAGGTGTGCAGTGTTCCAGGAGAAATATCAGAATCTCGAGTGCAATCATAATTTGAAACTTGATATCATAGGAAATAAAAAAAAAAAGTGACTGGAAGATCCATGTCACAGAAAAATTAAGTACTTACAATTCAATTCTTTTAATGGTCAGAAATGGATAGTTTTGTGAAGATAAGATAGTCTTGGAGAACTTTCTAACCCTTTAATATTATTTTCTGTTTTTACAGGATAGCGATGTAAGAAAGAGAATTGACAAATTTTTAGCCTACAAAGTTGAAGAAGGTGAACGTGTACACAAGTTAGAAAAACATCAGGAGCTGGATAAAGAGGGAGAAAGAAGACACAGAGAAAGAAGAGAACATTCTGTTGGGCCAGAAAAAGAGAGGCCTTCTAAAGAGAGAAGTCATAAACATTATGGAAAGGAAGAGGAAGAAAAACATAAATCAAAGAGATCTAAAGAAAAATCTTCCCATGGAGACCAAGAAGGGCTACCAGCAGAAGCTAAAGAGAGAGTAAAAAGTAGAGAAAATGAAAGAAAGAAGCATGATCTAAGGGTAGGTTTTGTTAAAACATTACCTTATCACTTACTGTAATTATTGATGTATTAGCAATAGGGGAATAATAAAAATACTAGGATTTTAAGTCAACATTTTCTGAAATTTGAGGCTAAAGTGGTAGATGAAAACACTACATCTGCATTTAAGTGTGCTAATTCAGAGCTGATTGCTTCCATAAAGTTTAAACAAAAAAATTGCCTGTATGTTAGAAGCATCTTTTATTAATAAAATTCTTTATTGCTGTTACTTTTGAAATTTTTGCAAAGACTTTGAAGTGGAGATGTCATAAGGCTTGAGGTCCATTAAAGTTCATTGGCTGCCTTTATAGAAAAAATATGATTTTAATAGAAGCTACTTTTATGTTGTCTATAAAGGGAGCACTGCTTTCTAACTTGTAAGTGGGCATGGGAATATAGACCCCTTAAATTTGTGGGGTTTGCTTCCACTTCTGAATCAATAGAATATCTTTTATATTTCTAATACAGAGCATGATGTTCTATTCTAGAGACTTAATCAAAACTTTGTCATTTTTTACTGATTTTTGTATTAAAAGTATTCATTCTACAAGAATGAGAGAAGGAATATCTAGTAATTTGTAACTCTTAAAATAAGTTTTATGAAACATAGAACAGTTGGGATGGTCTAGGATAGTTTTTCTGCTGCCTAAAGACTGAAGATGTACAAGCTTCTGAAATAAAATTTCAGAAATATATATTCTAGTGAAAGTACTAGTCATCTTCAGTGTAGGGGCTAACTACAAGTGATTCCAGTAATTGACTTTCTGAAGCAGACAAAAAAAGTCTATCAGGAGCTGGCTCAAAGTTTGACTTCCTTGGAAATTTACTCAGGAAGCTGTTAGAGAACATACACACTGATGCTTCTGTCCCAGAGTTATGTTTTGTTTTCTGAAGTTCATGGATAGAGACGAACACCTTTATCTTAAACAATCTGTTGAATACATTTCCAAACTTGGGCAACCTTCATAATACAGAATTTAAGAGTCAAGTCCCTATACTGGAGACTAAAAATGCCTGAAGCTGATCTCTGTCCCTGAGACCAGTTCGTGTGAATTGCTGCACTACCTATTGTTAAAATCTCTTTCTTTGGGACAGGCTGGCCACAGCCTTCCAAGGTCAGCCCTTAGTCCCTGCCAGTTTTTCAGAACATCTTACAAGCAATGACTGAAAAGAGTCTGTAATTAAAACAATTAATTAGTAACCATTCTTACTGTTTGATAACACTACTACTAATGCAGGTTCATTTACATATTTCCTCCCAGCATTTCTGACTCATGAATATTGTGACTTCTTTTACAGAGCAGTGAATACAAAAAGGAGGGGAGGATTCAAGAAGAAATGAGCCATCAGCTTGTAAGGTAAATTCAGAGATTTAAAATAAGTATATATGCTAGGTGGTATCTACTAAGATTCAGTCACCACAAAACCAGTAAGCATGAATTCTTAATCTCACATATCTAGGGTTAATAGAATTTTTTTTCATAGGCTTAACACACTACCAATTAAAAAAAAATCTGTGTGTTGCCTCTAAGATGATTTAGAAAAAAAATACGTATTTATAGTTAATTTTTTTTTCCTACACCAGGGTAGCAAGAGATATTTTGCAGTCCTTGTAAACTACTTATATATTAATCTGTGCACTTAGTTTGAGGGCCAGAAATGCTGTATTTTACCACCTGGAAATTTGCTATGCATATGGACACATGTAAGGTTCATGATGAACTACACAGGACTCTCTTATGTTGTTTAGTCTAATTTGAGTATCTATACTTAGCTCCTATCCTAGATAGTATCTAAAACATTATATATTTACATATATATGTATAGATATATATAGCAAGTTTGCAGTTGAATATGAAAGGGAAAGGTCCGGGTCATCCTCCGTAGGATCAATTAAATTTCAGAATTATATTTCTAAGTTTTATTACTAGCAAATATAAAACTTACACAAGTTTCCTGTATATTCTAATTCTGAGAATTCTTTAATTCTTGAGCCTTGTGAAATTCTTACAGAACTTTCTGAAGTCTAACTCTCTGGGTATGTTGTTGGTTGCAATTTTCATTCTTAAACCCCCGTTTAGCTTCCTATCTCAATACAAGTCTGCCATTTTTGCTTCTGGGGACACTGGCAGTGAAGTCACTACCACTGTTGCCTGAGTATTACTGATGTTAAACATGAGACAGACCACTTTGGTTGAAGTGAATTTGTGGAAGTGTATTCCTGTACAAAAGGGAAAAATGAAATATTTCAGAATACACATGTTGGGATGTTACCTGGCAGCAGCACTCAACTGTGTCAGCAGTGCTGAATATTCAGGCAATATTTTGAAGCTGTTGCTGACAGGGTGTTGTGGGCAAGTCATTGTTTGTGCATAGCTGGGAAAGAAGAGTTTAGCCCTTCCTGAATGGCAAGGAAGGCAACATGGTTTAGTGGGATGTCCCAAAACTTTGGTTCAGCTTCAAGCACTGTTAATGTTGGATCATTCTAATTTGTTGTGACAGGATCCAGCCAAATTTTAGTTTTTATTGTTGTCTTTTCCTATGTTTATCAATTCCAACAGCACTATATATGAATACTGACTTAAGTCAAAATATTCTCTTCCTGAAGTCTGACACTATACTTACAAAATAACCAAATAGGTTGTTAAGGAGAAAAACTGTTTGTTTACTCATGTTCTCTGACCCTGATTGTACTGTCCTCATAAATAAAACGTGTGAATGAAAAAACAGGTTTGAGGTCGGTCTGTGATTTATAGCTTTTGAGCATATTGCACCAACCTGATCTTGATCTCTGGTTTGCTGCAGATATTAATGCAAGTAATAAATGTGTGGGTTTGATAGGTGTCTTTCCCCTTACATTTTCTTCCCTTTTGATGCAGTTATAGGCATTAAATTTGGACAAAGATTCTGCAATTCTTAGCTGATTTATCACTTGGTTTTTTCATTATCCTTTCGTATCATAGAGATCTATAAAAATACTTGTAAAAGTATTTTGGTTTACTGGATATTTCCAACTGTTCGAACTTATGAGTTAACCAATAAAATTGGTGTTCTCATTTTTCAATAGGACTGTAAAAGATAAAGCAAAACTCATTGAAAAAGAGGAAAGAGACACAAGACAAGAGGTAAAACTACTTGGGTTTTGAACTTACAACAATGCATTTTTCTTGAGATTAATAATATTACATTATGTATTTCCATATAGTGCCATTCAAAGATATTATAAGATTTATGTATATTGGTCTTCAGGTATCTCCTGAACTCTTTCTGAATACAGCATTCAAAAGTTTATTTATTCCATATAAATCTGCTTAACATTGTAGGTAGACATCTATTCAACTGTATTTCAGTATATTCTATGCTAGAAAAAATAACTCTCATCAAGTGGGAAGAGTTTGGATATGTAATACAAATCTTCTACATACACGTAAAGTGTAGTATTTCTTCATATGAACAGCTGACTCAGGCAAATAATATGTAGAGTAGCCAAGTAAAATGCATCTAACAATGTAGTTCATATATATCTTTTAATGCAATTGCCATAAGAAAGAGGAAATAATTTTTATAGTTTTAAATGGACAGGTGCAGACAGAACCAAATTTTCAGCAAGTCAGAAGTGCAAGCTATATAGACTTGGGTTCATTTGAAGCACTATGTGCAGATACAGCCTAACTCTACTGTAAAAATTTTAAAAGGTTTTGTCATATTTTCAGCTGTTTGATTCAGCTCATCTTTAAATGTGAATTGTCTGTGATTAGGACCCAAACTTCGTATGTAGTTTTTGGAGAGAAATAGGCAGTTCAGTACTTTTAGATTTAGTCTCCTCTTCCATTATCTTCTCTGTCTTCATTGGCAGTAGAAGGCAAACTAGGAAGGTGAAATCCCAACTTAAGACCTGACTCAACAGGGAGAATTAAATCAGATTCCAGGGGTTTGCATTTTATGCTGTTGATTTTTTTTGTATATTTGTTACTCCAAATGCCACAGCCATCCAGGTATTCCAGCATGACTTCCTAATCCTGCTTTGTATTGACAAGATAGTCTCTACATATTCTTTAAAGTAGGAACCCAGACAACTACTGACAGGTGGAGGTTTTTGGTGTGTAAAACATACATGCATAACAGATGCAATGTATAAACATCTGTGTTATTAATTAAACTGACTGTAGGCTTTGTAGCCATGTTCTGAGATGATTATAGTAAGGTAATAAATGCTACAAAGATAATCTAATAGCTCATAAGGACTAATCTTTGTTAGTCTGTTACTACATGTATCTGACTAAATGGAGTAAGGATTTAAAAAAAATTCTATGAATTATATTATATGAATTAGTTACTGCTGAGTACCTGCAACCTTGCAGGCAGAACAAATTAGAGAAATTTCTAGCAACCTAAGTTATGCTGGGTGACTCAATCTGTTAATAAAATAGTGCAAATGTTGAAACTGGGAAAACAGAGATATGGATACAACAGGAAAATAAGATAATTTTTATATGCAAATAATTTTTTTAACATTGAATCCTCTACTTTATTTACATGGAATAAGATTTATGGTATCCCTACAATAACTTAAAATATATATTCTTTCTCTAGATTATTAACTTGATTAAAATAATGCCATTTATTTACCCCAAATGTCCTGGTTTCAACATTTGCACTATTTTATTAACAGAATGAGTCCCCCAGTATAACTTAGGTATAGGAATAATTTTGTCTAGTCCTCAAAAGGGTAGAGCAGTCTTAACTGTTGTTACACCATCATTGAAATGATAGGCAACACAACAGTTTTTATGTCTTTTCCAGTAAAAATAGTGGTGGAAAAACAGTTTGTCTTCCCAAGATGAGGATGAATTCTGCTTTTCTTCCTGTGCTATTAGTTTAAGTCATTAATTATCACTTAATAATACACTTTTATTTATCTCTGTAAACTATATGCTGTATGTGTGGTTGAAAATGTAGAAATATCTGAGAACAAGAACTATTAATCTATTTTATGCTAGGATGTGACAAAAAAGATTTTTTTTGTAAGATTATTTAACAGTTTCATTTATTTTTCTCATTTAGGAAATGAAAGATACACACATCTCTAATTCAGATACAGGACTTGATGACTTTTCACCAAATTATGAAGATGATTTTGAAGTAAGTAAAAGTATACAGTTGTCTGTCTGAAGTAATTCTTAAGTATCAAAATAGTGAATAACTTTGTTCACAGAAATAAAAATTACAGGATGTTACATGGGTTTTAGTTCCTTTTTTTTTGGTGACGTTGACCTTAACTTGGCTAACAGTAGATACTGAGTAATTAAAACGTTATGTAGAAACGCTTTGCTGTATATTTAGTTATTTTCCATCAGGGGTTGGGAACCAGCTTTTGCTTTTGGGTTGAAGTCTTTACGAAATGTTTTCTCTGACTTGCTGGATTTCAATTATTTAAATTACTTCCTGTGAAAAATGCTGAATTGTTTAAATAATCAGAGCTAATAATTTCAAAAAATCTGTTTATCATTGCAAAAATATCATAGGAAAAAGCTATTGACACACAGCATTCGCTTCACTATTTTGTTTAATTGAACTCCCTACTTTTAGCTCTTTTGTTTACTTTAAAGTCTTTAAGATACAAGAGTGTGTTGGATGTGCCTTCATTGTGAGCTGACCTAGAATCACCTTCGTTCAGTGAAGGTAGAATTCATCTGCACTTGTGTTAGGAGTGAGATGTCCACTGCTGAGCTGTTCACTATAGTAGCCCTTTACCATCCAGTGAGGAGAAATAACCACATTTAAGACTTGTTCATATCATTTGTGTTAGGTGATTATTTTAGCATGAGATGAATTGTCTTCGTTAAGAGAATTTATTAAAGTATGACCCTCAGGCATGGACAGGGAGTGTGATAGTTTAGTAAAGTTGAGCCTGTCGTTAAAGGAAAGCTTGAATTAAAAGTGTCAAATAAACAACTTCATACATCCTTGAAGCATTTATGCCACTGAGCACTGCTACTTTGTTTCTTTGAGGAACACGTAAGTCACCTAAACGTATAGTATCTACTTTAGGATATTAAAAAAAAAGGCTATTTTGGGCACTGTAGAACAATACTGTGGGATTGTCTTCTCTTGATTAAAATTACTGCACAATGAAGAGATGCCATTTTCTTTCAGTCATTTTAGAATGCCTTTCAGTCAGCAGATTTATAGCTGATCTGTACAGATCTGTAAGAAATTTTTATTCTGACATTTTATAATTTCTTTAAAAGTTCTTGAAAAATACATCTATAGTCCATGTGTACTAATTATTGAAAGTTCTGTTACGTTTAAAGGATTATGAAGATGATTTTGAAGATGATGAAGACGAAAGTGGTGAAGAAAGAGATGCAGAAGAAAACCTAAGAGAGGTTCCGTTTTCCAGAACATCAGAAATTGAAGAAATTCAAAGAGCAATTAATGCAGAAAATGATAGAATTTTTACTCCATTGCCAAAGAAACTTGAAAATGAAAAAAAGGAACCAGTCATGGGTATGTGACTAGATACCAGTCTTTCTTTATTAAAAGTATGAGTAACACATAAAATTTACGAGTAAGCAGGCCACTTTTTCTAGAAGTCTGCCCAAAGACAAAAATCTGGTCCTCTGGGTGAGTCACACAGGTTTGTGGGTAAGCACTGCAACGTCTGCATTACTGAAAAATGATTCAGAGGCATTACTAATCATTTAAAATGTGAAATATAAAAATGTACAGACTGACATTTAATATGTCTTATTTTGGGTAAGAGGAGCATATGAGAGTCTGGATTTTGAAAACTTGAGGAGTGCTGGAACAGTTTGGGGCTTCTGCTGGCATTAAATTCACCTTTTTCCTTTAAGCAAAGTTCAAGCCACTGTTCTGGGTGGGAAGGCAAGAGAAATATCAACACTACTCAAATATATAGCACTTTATCACTTTGAATTGCAGGCTCTTTCTGAAATATTGTCTGGCATTCAGTTGACCTGATACCTGTGAGTGCCAGAGCTATTTATTTAAGTACAGTTGTGGTTCTCCTTTGCAGTCTGCATTCAAGTGAGCAGCCATATAGGATCATTGTGCAAAAGAATATGTAGTAGCTTTTTAGTGTGGTTCATACAAAGTTAGTACAGTCATGGAAGAATAGCATGGAGTTTCTGTAAAGACTGTAAGTCTTTACAGTGTCTCTTAGAGGTCTTTTCCAACCGAACATTCTCTGATTTTGTCATTAGATTTTCAGTTAATGGGCATTGCAGTCAGAACCAGTATACTGTAATGTGAATTTCTTCTTGCAGGAGATTTATGCAATTATTATTTTTCTAATGAACAAAACAGAATCAATAAAGATTTGTAAATTTCAGAATTGTAGCACTTGCTGCTTTATTCTTAATTACACTGCGCATTCTTTTTTTGATGAACTTTTGATCTTGTTTGCTTAAAATAGTTGTTGATCATTCTGGTAATTATTTTTATGATTTTAAAAGCATTTTACAAGTATTGCCTAAAAAGGCAGTCTTCCTTTGAGGAAGTGAAGCACCATTAGTCCTGACTGGAATTGGATATTAAGGTCAATTAGCTACAACCTAGCCAGCAAAGGGAGTAAAATAGACATAGCATCAGTTGTTGTAGTTGGTCTGTTAACTGTGGCTTTTCAAGGAAAAATTTTCAATGTTTTCCTTATTCATCCAAGGACATTAGTTCTCTACTGCCTGTAGTGATGAGTTCTGATTCAGAGGTGTAGTGTGCATATGGTGACGTTTGTGTGACTTTGATACAAGATTTAGAATTGCTTATAGAACATTTTACTGTACACAGGGGAACAAGGAACCTGCTAATGGCAAGAGAAAGACAGAGGCACTTTCTGCATCATAGTCTTCTAAAGTAAAAATTACAATGGTCAGTCATTTTGAATTGATTGATAAAGGACCATAATAATAAGGGACATATGCTGGCCCATTATTGAAGATAAACTCATTGTACTGAAAGTGGTGATAGAGCACTTTGTGTATCATGTGAACCAGTAACTTTTAGTAGCTGTGTTGTAATAAATCTGCTGCTTTTTAGACTTACTACTTAACATTTTCATGCACTTTTAATTGTGAACTGTAACACTAATGATGTTTTACAATATCACAGAAAGCCAATATTCTTCTGTCAGAAGCTCTTTTTGTGGAATATTCATGGATTTTCAAATGGCAAACCAACGACAAAGTAGCCGAAGTATGGCCAGTAAGCAGAAGTAAGTGCATTTTAAATAATCCACACAAAATAGCAGGTCACTATGTGAGATGTAATTTTTCTCAATACTTTTGAAATATGTGACGTTTATCAACTTGTGGCTTATAAAATCAAATATTATATTGTTAACTATCACTAGTTAGTTCTTAAGTAAATATAATTTACAGGCTTTCTACACATCATTTTATAAGAGAAATTTATCTATATATCTGTTTATGTGCATCATTTTATTACAGAATGAGTTGCCAGGATTGTAATTTCTTTGTATAATTCTTCAGTCACTTAATTAGATATAGAATTAATGTACTGAAGTGCAAGCTTTTTAGCTCCTGTCAGGTCTCTGCAGAACTGTAATTTCTTGAAATCATCAAGCCACTATATGGTGCATAAGCTGCCAAAATAGCATGTTCCCTTTCAGGGATAACATCAATTGGTGTAAAAACATGTTATTGCTGGTCTAAAATTGATCTAGATTTGAGATATGTAAGACAACTCTGTATTTTAAAGAAACAAATTGATGCCTACTTTTTGTGGAACTTGCCAGGAGCTCCAGATTTGTCTGAAGCACTGTATATATCTCCAGTTTTCTGTTACAGTGCTTGGATGCGTAAAGTAAGATTATTAAATGTTATTGTTAAGAATATTCCACTGTTTCATAGCTGCACTTCAGTGGCTAATCTTCACACAATTTGTTGTCTAAGTACCTAATTCACCTTGCCTAAATTGATATGCCCAAATTTTATGCTAGTTAATTTTATGCTAGGCTTCCTCTCTAGACAGTGGAGACAGAAACTCAGGAAGGATCTCTGAAGAACTGCCTTCTGGAATGTTTATCAGCCTCTACTGATAATGTACTATGACTGATTATGACTATGTGTATGACTGTGTGCATGATATAAACATATATAGCCTGTGAAGATAACGAGCATTTTCATGGAAAGGGAAAGGGATTAAGGAATTAATGCTGTGATAATACATTACTACCAGTAAATAGACTGAAAGCATTCCATAAATGAGTTATGGCACTTGGGAGTTGTAAGTAACAAATATGTACTTATTAGTTTATTTTAAGGATTTGTCTGCATGTATCATTAAGATTTGTAACTAGGAAGCAACTTTCCTATTTGAGTTAGATGTCAGCAATCCATGCCCATATTTATGAAAAGGTGGTATATTAGGAAGCACAAGTTAAAATTAAATGTGTGTAAGAAAATGCAATAGATGTCATCAAGTGGCAAAAAGGAAATGTGAAAATTGTCCTTATGCATAAAGAAAAATCCAGCTTAAAATACTGATGAAATTCTAGCTCTTGCTGCTCTAGTCTTTTCTCTTTTCAAATACAATCTTACTGAGAAGAAACTGCAGCTAGAATATGCATCTGCAAGACTGTGTAGATATGAAATTGCTACAGATCCATAATTGTATCTGGCTTGTATTTATTTATCACTTTAAGTACATTAAAAAAACCTGTAAGTGCAAGAGAGAGAAAAGGAGACTGCAAAAATTTTCTCATTGTCAAAGACTCTGTACTATAGCAAGAGCCTGGAATTATCTTGTAAACAGACATCTCTATCTAATTCAAGCAGTTCACTCTTAAAATGAAATATCTTAGCAGCTTTATGGCATTAACATAGATAGATAATCATGTGAATTGTGACAAAGAATCTCTTTGTTGCTGATGATAATAAGTAATACCATGGTTTTCTACTTGATAAAGTAAGATATAGTGTATGAAGGTAGAGTAGTTTTCAAATTAAGAATCAAAATATAGATTTACTTGTGAGCAAAAAAGAAAAAATTAAGAATTAAGATAGGCAGAAAATAAAAGAATTGAGGGAAGAATGGATAAGGCAGTTGAGTTAGTTTTTATCGTTCCAGCAAGGGAATTTAGAAAGATGGAAGAATTTGGCATTTCATGGGACAGAGAGATTCAACTATGTCAAATCCTGTACAATGTGCTAATCTTATTCAAGACAAAAAATAAAAATGGAAAAATACAGACTTCCTTAATCTCGAGTACTTGCTTTCATAAAATTTAGACCAATTTCAGTAGTCCGGTAACTGATGGGTTTTGGAGGCCTCCTGTTAGGCCAAGAAGTCAGCATCCATGTCCACAGATTATGAATATGCAGTAAATTCATTTAATGTATATATTTAAAATATATTTTAGGATTACTGCTAATGTTATTCGCTTCCCTAGTGATGAAAGGAGATACAAGTTCAGTCTATTACCAGTGGATGTCATTCAAAATATATTTGCATATGTCTAAAAAAGCTAGGACATTACAGAAGATGTTTATAAAGCATGTACACATATGAGTGATGTGAGTTAATAAAATGAGTTTAGGAGAATTAGCCATTGTCCTAACTGCAGAAGAAAGAGGCATTCATCTGTTACATCACAGAACAGCTTTTTAATACTTGGGCAAGATGATCTGCTGGGCTTTTGATAGGTTGGCTTTAATAATAACCTACATTAAGTTTGCCATTTGCAATTAGTATTGTATTTTCAAATACGATCATTATGTCAGCATAGCATTAAATGAAAACTCATAACAATATTCTATGTATTTCTATTGATATTTTTTTATCTGCTAATTAATTTTGACACAACTTCACATAGATTAGAGGATTGTTAGATCTCTGGTACTGTACAAAATCAGGTTGTCTTTCTTTTGGAATACCAAATACTTGGTCTTAACCATTTTTGTGTTTCTCTCTTGTAATTCATACTAAAGAAAACGAAGCTCAGAACTTCTCCCACTGATTGACCTGGATTTCTCAGTTAGTTTTTCATTACTGGATTTGCCCCCTGTCAATGAGTACGACATGTATATCAGGAATTTTGGTAAAATGAACACTAAGCAGGTGCGTAACAAATACATAGTAATATTTAAATCCTGAAAGTGCTGATTTTCCTTCTGGAAAATTACTTTCCTTAGAAAATAAAGTTGGTAAAGCTAATAGGACAGTAAAGTAATAAATGAATAATTTTCATCTCTCAGCCTTAATTACCATAAAGCAATGATCTCAAGACTTTTGGCTAGACAGGCCATTTTCTTTCTGTATTAGAAGAGAACTCTCTCATTTTCCTTCCCCATTTTCTAAAGGGCTTTCTGCATGTCTGTGGCTCACTGTCCCCAGCTAGTGCTGGGTTTGGTGTTTAGGCATCATGGAAGACATTCTGTGTTTTATCAATGTTATTTATTTAGCACTCTGGTGTGAAATGTGGTAAAGTGTGCATGCACGCAATACTGACAGTGTGGCAATGTGCTCAGGTCTCAATTTACAAACAAAAGAGGTTGAAGATCAGTTTTAAAAGTTTATGTGCTGTCATTCTCGGGTGTGTCACCATATATTGATAATTTTATCTTTCTACTTTAGGCATATGTTCAGTGTAACGAGGACAATCTTGATAGAGACATTCAGACTGAGGAAGTTGAGACATTGGAGAAATGGACACAGCATCCAGGAGAACGTGCCCTTGTATCTGGAGGTGAAGAACATTTTAATGTTATTGACTTACGGATGAGTGCATATCATGTAAACTTTCTCTTTGATATCCATTCATTGTGAGAATCAATAGAGTGGCAGGCTGCATTGATAGCAAGCTGCCATAGGCACTCTGAATCCTCATACGTGGAGGGTATGAAAAATAAGTGGCAGAAATAGTTTTTCCTTCTGGCTTGATGTTTCTGTTGGCAGCAAAAATGAGTCTCCAACAGATCTTGTTCTTCAACGCTGTTATTTCTGCTGAATATAAGTTGATTCCTGCCACTCTACTCTTACTTAAAAATTAAATTGTCCTTATACTTTTCTTAATTAGTTAACGTTTGAACCTTCAAGTTTAGTTTTGTTTTTTTTGTTTTTCGTAGGTCCCATAAACAGCCAGGATGCATCAGTGAATGGAGCTCTAACACCTAAAATTGATTCACAAAGATTAGCAAATTTTCTTCGGTCTGCTTGCCAGGTACGCTTATGTCCTTAATACTCCTAATGAGTTGTGTGCATAAGTATACAGTGTGACAGATCAGTTACAGTTCTTGTTCTGACTAATTTAAATAAATTAATTAAATAATACTCATTATCAATGAGAATAATCTCTCTGCAAAGGAATGGACTCAGAGCTGTGCAACTTTTATATCTGTAAAGCTGTATTTACAAAGTTACAAAATTAACAAGACAATTTATAAAGGTTTCTGAAATTAATCCACATAACTTTAGAAAGCTACAAATAGCAAAGCTGAAAGATAAGATGACCCTTTTATTTCTATAAATGTAATTATGTTTGAAAGGTGATTGCTGTTTTGCTAGAGGAAGATCAAGTTGCAACACAACCCAGGAAACTAAGATCTCGACAAACCAGTCTGTCTATTAGTGATAGCTGTTTCCAGTTAAATACTAACCAGCCATTCCTCCATGGTAAGGGAACTTTATTCTACACCTTTTAGAATACAGAATGAACTCTTCTTTCTTATGCAAAATACCATGCTTTTTGTCAAAACTGTGCAAACAGCACATATCAGGATATACAGATGATGTAAACCCCACTTTTCTTTTAATTGCACTAATCTTGCTGTATCTCTGCAGATTGGTTTCACATAGGGAACATGAGAGCATCTTACAAGAAATATAATCCATCTATTCCTACCAGAAATAGAGCCAACAATTAGCATGATGCATGTAATTTCTTGCCCCTGTTGTTGAACCCATCCCAAGGGGGGTAGTTTTATTTGGGCTCTTTATGCTGACAGTAGGGCCATAGTTCAAATAAAGGCAGATTATTGAACAGGGAGACTGTAGCCTGATATATTTGAAAAGCAATTATATCTTCTCCATATAAACAGTAGCTGTTCAGATGAAAAGAAAAATGAAAAATAGAGCATCTGTAATTATGTTAGGAAGGCCTTTTATAACACAGAACCCTACGTCATCTAACACAAACACATGAGATGAACCAGAAAAAGCCTGGCCTGTGCTGTTTCCTGTTTGAGACTCAGTTTAATTTTCAGTATATATGTTGACATCAGATCAGATTGGCTTGCTTATGCCCAGAATAATTATTCTATTATTTTTCTGGCTCTTTTCACTGTTGCTTTCCACATCTCATATTTTGGATTTCTTCTCTAGTCCTTCCTTTTTCTTGTATAGCTTCAAAAGAAATATTCTTCATAGTTGTGTCTTAGTTTGTTTGTTGCTATAGCAGCTAAATATGTTTTTTAATCTGCAGTGAATTTGCTTACTCATTTATTGCTTTTCTTTCTTGATTTCTTTTTTAATGGTTTAGACCGAAAAATATCCTGCCTATATGTCTCTCAAGTTCAGAGGCAGGCACTACTTTCTGTTCATGGATTACCTGAAAAGGAAGGTGTTGGTTTGCTGAACAGAAAGAGCCTCATATGTGTTTGGAACATCTGGCAGCCCTCCAGTCCTCAGAAAGTTTTAATTTGTGATTCAGAGGTATGGTTTAATAACATTGTATATTTGCCCATCAAATAAAGGACTTTATTATGTGTATTTTGGGCTTTTTTTGTCTTGCCTCAAAATATGCCATCTTCCATCTTTTGAGAAACATGTTTGAGCCTAGTGAACAAAATGCTATTCTCATTCTGCTTTGTGCTCCAGAAGTAGATTGTAGTGATGGTCATGGTGTTTTGTTGGTTGTTTTGGATGTTTAATTTTGACTCTATTTCATGGTTGAAGAGTGAATAGAAGTAAAACATCTGGTTCAGATGTTCTCAGGATTTCTCTCTACTCATTACTCTCATACAGTTTAGTCACCCCCTTCAACTTTGTGGCAGTAGATGCAAAATACACAATTGTCTTGAAAAGGGAAGACTACTGAAAATCTTGTGTCCTACTTCTCTTTTAAAATAAATTGCCCTTCTGCCATAAACACATGTAATCTGTGTTTTCTGGGTTTACATGCTCACAAACATAATTCAGGCTCATCAAATCATTGACCTTTATCACAATATCAACCATGTGTGTTTTTACTGTTTAACAGGTGTTATGTTGCTGCTTTAGTCCCAGTAAAGCAACGTTAGTTTTTGCTGGAACGATAGATGGTTCATTGTTGGTGTGGGACCTTCGAGAAGAGTCAAGAATGCACCCTCCTATGACGATCGGTGAAACTGAGTGGACATTTAGAGTTCCCACATTTTCCACGGGTGAGTATCTGTGCATCCCGGTTAGTCATTTTGTGTGCAGTGAAACTGTCACCTAAATCTTGATATTTCTGTAAGGTTCATGGAGGATAACCTAGAGTGAAAATAACGTACAGCAAGTTTTGTAAATAATTTTATTGTTTAAAGCAAGTCCTGCTTTACATATTTTTCTCTTTCTGCGTGTGTGTGCAGGTGCTACCATTCACAGGGGCATGTAGTAATAGGACAAGGGGGAATGACCATAACCTGAAAGAGGTTAGGTTTAGGTTAGTTATTAGGAAGATATTTTTTCCTGTGAGGGTGGTGAGGCACTGGAACAGGTTGCCCAGAGAGGTTGTGGATGCCCCATCCCTGGATTTGTTCAAGACCAGGTTGAACAGGGCTCTGGGTAACGTGGTGTAGTGGAAGGTGTCCCTGCCCATGGCAAGGGAGTTGGAACTGGATAATCTTTAAGATCCTTTCCAATCGAAACCATTCTGTGATTCTCTGATTTAATTTACACTGAGGTATTATTATTTTTCTAAAACAACCCACTACACACACTCACAAGATCCTCTTTTCTTCACAAGTGTGTCTAATTGCAGCAGCGATGTAAAAGTAAACAGTAGTTGGTTGTTGATAGACGTCTAATTTTTTTAGTAGGTCAGAGATTCTTAGTCTTGTGTTGCATACTGATAGTCAAATGTATGTGTACAGTTTCATGTAGTTGCTTATGTAAGCAGGCAGGTTTAATGCTGGATGCTTAGGAAGCTTTAATGCCTTTAGTCTCAAATAAGATTAAGTTCAGTGCACAGGGCAAGTCCAGAAATCATGAGTATCAGACGAAGAACACACACTGAAATGACTCTAAACACACATTGACTTCAAAGTGTTATTAAAGGGTAAATACGTATTTTCTTGTGGTGAATTCCTTGTTTCAGGGTAGTTGCTTTCTACTAAGAGTAATTTTTCTTCAGTTTTATCTTCTTTTATAGTAAACAGTGATTTATTTCTGTTGTTTATGGAGCTTGAAATAATCATAATTCTTTCCATGTTAACCCTGAAAAGGCAGATTTTAATGACATGTCTGGTACAGCGGCATAAATGGTGCAGCAGTCATTTTGAAAATGTAAATGAAATTAACATCTTGAAATGAAATGAAAAAAAGTGAATGGAAATACTGAAACATTGATTTATGTAATAGTATTTTGTTAATTTAGGAAACAGTTTGCAGTATTGTATTTGAGACTTTTGCAAAATTCATTATTTGCCATTCTTTCTTTGTAATCATCATTCTCTCATAAGCTGAAAAGTGATTAAAGTTTTATTGTTGTTTTTTTATTGAAAGTAATATGTTTAACTTTCTTTATCTATTTACAGATGGTATTCTAAACTCAGTAAACCACACCTCTCCTATACTGGCAGTGGAACCTGTCTCAACTTCTCTCGGCACTGATCACAGTTATGGGCTCTCAAGCCTCTCTTACCAGGAGGGTATGTAAGCTGCTCCTCAAAGCATCAGTACATCTGAGTCTTTCTTTAGGTACCTAGTGAAACAAATATGTCATAGCCAAAATCCAGTTTATAATCCTACTCTGCCACTTAGGTTGTTGGTAGTATCAATTGCATACAACATTCATGTTTGTTTTCTGCTCTCATTTTTATGTAATGTTCATTCAGTGCTGCTTCACATCAGATGGGGGTGCATGCTTGCTATAATGTCAGTTTTCCAGACAATATTTCCGTGATAAAATAAGTTATCACCCAAAAACCACCTTTAGAAAAGTCTTAGTGCTTCTCTAATGTCAAAAAAGATCCCTGTCTGAGTCAGTGAAGCAACTTGCTTATATCTGAAAGCACTTAAAATGTGTGACTGTACTTGGTGGTTTTTCCTGTGCCTTTTGCCTATTTTTTTTATGACCAGCCTTTGCAAAGAAACTCTAATCCTCACATCCTCAAATTGTCAGACAGTGTGCTAGAGAAGACATTATCACTTCCATTGCAGATTTGTACTTGGAAATCCGTAGTGGTTTGAAGAAATGTGCTGCATATTGCAGATTTTACAAGATTTCGTCTGTTGTACTTTATGTTCTCTTCTAAAGTCCATGCAGAATCCAGACATTTTAAAAGATGCAGACAGGGATCACCTGCCTTTCTGGTAGGACAAACTGCACATACCAGAATAGACAAAGATATACAACAGATTATTTGGGTTGGAAGTGACCTCCAAGGATCATCCAGTCCGACTGCCTGACCAATTCGGGGCTGACCAAGTTAAAGCGTGTTGTTAACAGCACTGTCCAAAAGCCTCCTAAACACTGACTGGCCTCAGGCATTGACCAACTCTCTAGGAAACCTATTCCAATATTTGATCACCCTGTCAGTAAAGAAAGTTTCATGCTTTTTTTTTCCCTTTGGTAGAATTAGGACACTTTTCCTTTTTATGCGGCTGAGAGAATTGTAGAAGTTTCAGAGGATGTATTAATGTAGAAAATGTTTCAAATCCTTTGATACTGTTCAGGAGGAAGGTCAGTTTATCAATATAAATTGTTTCCATTCCTTCCGTAGAAATGTCAGGCCCTCCGTTTCAGATAGCTTCAATGGATGAAAATGGAATCCTCAATATGTGGGTGAGTAATATACGTATGAAAAGAGAGAGTATAGTGTGTTGGAATAGTAAAATACTTAAAATGTAGCACCCCAAATTCAGAATTTCTGATGAGAATTTCATCCCTGAAAAGTACAGCAGCACTAGCCATTCTGTTGGAATTCTCCTTAAAATTTTTGACCTAACTCCCTAATGTTATCCTCAGGCAAAACTATTAACAGGAACATGAATTAATAGAAAAAGGGAGTCAGGAGTTTTGGTTCATGAAAATATGTTCACATATTTCTATTAATTGAGTAATATTGCTCAGTCCTCTTTCACCCACCTACTTTATTTTAGAATCACAGTGGTGTCAGAGACTGTACTGAACATAGGGGAGAAATTAAATTAATCATTGATATACAACAAATGTTCAAGACACAAACAGTGAAAATCAGAGGATGAGGTTTCCTTGCATAAAATATGATGGTCAGGAAAGCACCAGGTCTGCTACTCTTAACTACTGTCCTGACAATTCTGCTTTCTATCAGATGTTTGCCATCTGTTTTTTCCTGACCGTCAGCTTGGTTGGGAGATAATAAGGAATACAAGTATTTCAGCTCTGTATCAGTAATTAAATTCCTTAAAGCTTTAACTTTATTTATTTTAGTAACTTTAGTAGCAACAGACCCAGGCCAAATGATCTACCCTTTCTATTTCATAAATAGTGAAAAGCACAGGAAATATGTTACAATTCCTTATTTTGGGTGTTCAGGGTGTTTTTTTGTTGCTGAACAAACAAACAAAATGCCAGCAATTAAGTGTAGAATGTAGTTTTCCATATTCTGCTTTCCAGCAGGGGACATCCAGCAGGCACGTGAAGCTATTTTTAGAATTGCAGACATTGGCAGGGGGTAGAGAATCTACCTCTAATCATTGTAATGTTCGAGCTGCCTCTCTAAAAGTTACTACTATTACTAATACTATTAAATTAGAGTTATTACTATTACAACTAGTTAAAAAACTTTGAAATCTGGTACGTATTGACTGTTTGTTAATGATAAATATTGACTTTTCAGGTAGTTGTTGAATTACAGAAAGTGGATTTAGCTGGTTCACAAACTGACTTAGGTGAGTACTGTACATTAGGGATAGTCTCAAAACTGGAGCATTTTGTTCTATGAAGTTAGAGAGGAAGAGTCGGTGATGACAAGAAGTAGTTTAGAAGAAGGCAGAATTGCTGAGGAAAAGATGAATTCTGAATAGTACATATCTGATGTTGGGGGTTATTGGTTAGGTATAATGAGAATTATTTTCCCTGCTATCTGAACCTCATCTGCTAAATCTGGTAATTGCCACTAGACAGCCACATTTCTTAACGTGTCAGAGCAGTTTTCTGTGTTGTGAACAGCTTTTTTTTTTTCAAAAAATGTGAGATTCTATGTCATTTGTCCTCCTGTTCTTACTTCAGCTTTAACCAAATCTGTTATAATGTTTTTGTTGTTGCCTGTATCTCCATTTTCATAATTGTCCTGAAAGCTCTTTTTTAGATAAGTTACTTAATTTAGTGAGAGGAAAAAGTTTCCATGAAAAAATGAAAGAACTAAGTCCATTCAACCCTTTTTGAGTTATGTAAATGAAGAAAATTACATTCTTTGTTCTTCAAACAAATTTACATTTACATGCTTACCTAACTGGAAAAGGCTGTGACTAAAATCCTGATACATTTGAAAATACATAAATAAACAATGAAGTAATGCTGGCAAACTGAAATTTTTGATCAGTTTTCTATAAGCTCATGTGCAATGCCAGGCTATATTAAGCTGCTAAAGCTGGGTATTATGTCTGTGGAGAGGTACATTTTAAAGCTATGGTCATGTGTTGACACAGTTTTACTGCCACAAGCAGTAAAATTTTTTTCCTCTTCAAAAAATTCTTGTCTTTGAAGGATTTGAATTATTTATGTTGTTCTCTACTAACAAGTAACATAGACCAACTTCATGGATGCATTATTACAGTATCTCATTACTATAATTCATTGTCAAAGATCCAAATGCACATAAATGTGCATTTCAACCATTGCTGGAATTGGGTCTTACAGCGTGCTGAAAAACAGACATGTAGCCATGTCTGTCAAAGATCTACTCTTCAGATTTGAATTCTGAAGTAAATAGTTCTAAAGGATATAAGATTCTTACATATTGAAAGCTGTATCTGCAGTAAACAATTTAATTATGAAATATCCTTTTTCCTATTACCTTATGATTTAATTTAATGATTGCACTTTTTTAAATGCAAAGTGCTTAAATCAGTTTAAATAATAATTTTTGTGTAATTTTAGGTTTAGTTCCCGGAGGGAAGGTGAAGTTAGTACATAGCTCTACTATGGAATTGAATAACAGGTAAGAAAACTGGGGCATATCAATTTTACATGTGTATCTCACAAAGCTAATTTTTCCTATACTTTATTAATGTGCTGTTATATATGATATATTTAACATTATTTTCGTTAGCTGTTTGGGTTTTTTTTTAATGCACATTTCTTCCTAGAGCTAATCACAGACACTTTAGATTCAGAGTTTCTGTATGTACTTGCACAGCTTTCGGAGGCAATTTCCCGTACTAATGTCATCTTTTGCTTTTACCATTTTTCCTAGCCTTTTCCCAAAGGATATTAGCCAGAGAATGCCACAGACACTGACTATTAAATTTCTGTCTTCTAATCCCAATCATTTCATTGTTGGAACAAACATTGTGAGTAGCATGCTGAAATTCATCTTCTTGTTATTTTTTGTTTTGGAAGCTGTCTCATTTAGTTAGAATTCTACCAGTAGACTGTATATAAAATTTAAAATCTGAGCCTATTATTAAAATCTGTTAGCTATTAAAATTTGTTAACTTGTAAGGATCTTTTAAGGCAGCAGGTCTGTGAATTATTTAACTTTTTGTTGTAATACCAATAATGCAACTTTTGTTTTGTTTTGTTGAATTAATTTTCTTTGTATTGTTCATAGGGTCTGGTAGGCCACGGTACAAGACATGGTTTAAAAGTTGTTCCAAAGCTATTCAGGCCCCAGGAGAGCAGACTGAGATCAATAAGCATCACTGCAATTGATTTCTTCCCTTTTGGAAAGCCACTATTTTTGGTATGAAAACATTTTAAAAGAAGTTTCATTTTTTAATTACTTGCTGATGGAATATTTCTAATTTGACATATTTAACTAGATGTGATAGTTGATTTACCTCACTAATTCCAATCTGCCATGAAGACTGACAAAAAAATGATAGAATCATAGAATTGTTTACATTGGAAAAGACCCCCAAGGTCATCAAGTCCAACCCTTAACCCAGCACTGCCAAGTCCACCAGTAAGCCATGTACCTAAACACCACATCTACATGTCTTTGAAATACCTCCAAGGCTGGTCATTCAAATCTTGTGTCCTGGTGTTTGAACTTGGCTTATGTGAAAGGGGAGCCATCTGGCTCACGGAAACAAACAGCACTTCAGCCTTACAACTTATTTTTTGATTTTACTGAAGTTCAGTATTGCAAACAGGTCTTCTGCTGTTAAGGAAGCCTCAGCTGTTTCTCACTCTTGGCATACATCTCTTAGTGGCATAAACATTTTGGAGACAATATACATGTATTGCTGTGAAATAAAAGTCTGTGGGGTAGCTCTGAGTGTTTGCTGTGGTCATTGGGATTGCCTAGGGTATGAAATTAATGTGTTTGGCTACAGTGTAGGTATTTTGTATCATCTCTGTGCAGTTGGAACTTTCTTCTACCAATTTTGGGTTCTTACCTTTTTCCCATTTAGAATGATACTGACTTCTAGAAGTTTATATCTGCAAAGTCCTTTTAAATGTAAGCACTATTTGCAGAGTCACTGTAAAAATTTATTATAATTTGACAATTCTAGGAAGTCTTCCTGATGTAGAGGTGACCCAGGGTAGTAAGAATAAGTTATTTTCTGTTTTCACAGAGTAGTTGCTTTTGTACCTGGATTGGAACAGACTTGTAAATGTTAGACAAAGGTTCTAAGAAAATACCTGAATGCAGTAGTATCTGCCTGTCTTTGGATTTAGTTGTTCATTTTAATGATCAGTTTAATATCATTATACTGTTGAACACAGCCTGCCTGCTGAAAGGTATCCTTGGCTTTGCGGATGACACATGGCACTGAGTAGCCATCTGACCTGGTCTGTAGGCTCTGACCTCACCCCAACTCAGGCTGCTGTCAAACTGTGCTGCATTGTAGTGTTGGTGAACTTGATAGATTGAGAACTTTTTTTAAAATATGAAATCAGGACTTTAACCAAGGATTAGTGGATACTCTGATATGCTCAGTACAGAGTGACTGCTTTTGAACTCAAAATGACATATTGAAATGTAAATATAAAAGTTAAAATCCAGGTAGTCCATAGAGTGAGATATGAGAGATGTGTGCCACTTGAGTCAGATAACTAATTTTATTTTTATGCTTGATATTCTCAATAATTGAATAGCAGTTTTTATCTTGCTTAGTTTGTTTTGTTCCAGAAGGTATTTTCTTTTTGACTCTGGTATAGGTTGGCTGTTCAGATGGAAGCATTAGATTACACCAGATGACGTCAGAGTATCCCCTCATGCAGTGGAATGACAGCACAAATGGCCAGCCAGTTATTGCCCTACAGTGGGCTTTGACAAGACCTGCTGTGTTCTTTGCCCTGGATGCATCATCCAATATTTACATTTGGGATCTCCTGGAAAATGATTTGCTGCCTGTGGCAAAGCAGACTATTCCATCAGAGAAGTAAGTGGTCTCTTTTTAACAAAATATTAATACTATTGCATGGGGTTTTTTGCTTGACTTTAAATTTTCATTAGAATTTGCTTTTCTAATTGTATTTTGTAAACTACTGATGGTGAAGCAAACTACAGTGAGCTAAATTTTAGTTTATCCTTAGTTACTATTTTATACAGTCTGATAAAGGATAAATAGTGTTAGTATAAATCAAAATCAGGTATAGTGTTACCAATCGGGACAGATGTCAGTACAAGGGGCAGCTGCTGCTTATATGAAAAGAAAAATTTTGTTCCACTAAAATCACTGGACCATATGAGTTCAAAGACAGCTTTCCTGGATCAGGATCAACCCCTAAAATAGGCAAGATGTTGGACAACATTTTAAAATGCCTATGTACAGTATGGTTACTAATCTAAAGAAATATGTTAAGTTCATTGTCACAAAGAAACAAGAATATTTTTGGCTAGGACATGTTCACCACAGTAAGCATCAGTGCTCAGAGCATCACAATACTCTTCTGTAGTCAGGGCAGAGACCTGGTGTCCTGTAGACCAACACACAACAGCATTTTCATTTCGCCTTTATAAATTACAGCATTGAAGATTCTGTTTCCTCCCTGATGGGTGTCCTACCGGGAGACTGTCTTCCCTAGGGTTGGGTTAGCCTTGGTGAATATCCTTCTAACTAAAAGTTTTCCTTTTATCCTTGTAAACTATAGCAATGCACTGCTAGTTTTTGGAGAAAATATTAACATTTTTTAACTCATGACGCTGTACTGGAAAATGCCATAAAACATAGTTCATTTTTACAAGCTTGAAATAATTTTCAAACCGTGGTTAGAAATTGATGATGAAATGCATGGGGGAAGAATTGCATGTTATTTTTACATTAGGTGGTTGCATCTGGTGAAAAGCTAAAGAACTTGAGCAGAAAAAAAAGTCATTTAGTTGACTGTGAGTAACCTGATACAGACATGTTTGAAAGCACCAATTTCTATTAATTTTGCCTCAATTAAAAAACACTGCCCTGTTCTTTTGATTTCAGGGTTGTAACTATGACTCTACTGGGAGAGCCAGAAAAAGCAAATGGATTGTTAGGCATCGTGCTGGCCAAGGAATCTGGACAGATCGACATTCAGTATGTAAAGAAGAAGTGGGCATTACCTCAGCCTGAGGAATCTGACAAGCTGCATTCTGTTTTATTGCAGTCTTTGTAGAAACAGGGTTGTACAGTTTATTTCAAAATGTGTAGTTTATTTAGTTTATTTTTGACTGCAATTAAAAGATTTGTAATTTTGTATTTGTATGTAACTTGTATATATTTTAAAGACTATCAATACAATATTTCAATGGAAACAATACATTTTATCATGAAAATGACAGAAACAAATTTATCATTATTGTACTCAAAACTATGATGAACTGTGTTTCACTATTGAACATATTCTAGATGTATATAAATTTTTAAAAAGTAGTGAAAATGTATTCCTATAAATTGCACTGCTGTTTCTCATTATTCCATTCTGAAAGAAATCACAGCAATCCTTTGGCAAATATAAAGTTGTATCTCTGTACAACCTGAATGTGAGGAGATTTCCACCTCTGGTGGAAATGCTTGATAAAACTTTCTTATATCTGCCTAAAGAGGTTATGCAAACATATCAAAATACAAATTAACATTACACATATCTATCTTCTGATTCTGACCCTGAAACTTTGCAAAAGGAATACCTGACTAACTCAAGTTCTGAGATGTACGCTCCCAGTTTGGATTGAACTATGTAACAATATGCTTGGGAGATTTACTGAAATTCTAAATCCTTTGGGATTTCTCATGTAAAACAGAACATACTTACCTGTTTAATTCTGCAAATAATTTCCAAAGCTCTTGTAGTGAGGAAGAGGACAGCTGTTTGTAATATTATACTAATTTTTGTACACTGTTGGTAAGGTTGAACCAAGACAAGCACTGAAAAAGTCTTTTGTAACGTAACAACTCTGGCTTAAAGAACACGAGGAAAACCTTGATTAAACAAGCTCAGATTCGGTGAAAACAAGGACAATTGGAAGATAATATATTCAGTATTTAGTGAACATATGTATTTACAATATATATTGTCTCCTTCTAAAATAGATTGAAATATTTGTAAGTTCAAATTAATTAATTGCAAACGTTTTTCTGTGCTCAAAGTGGCCACATGATGGTGCCAAGTCACAGCAGTAAAAAATTGGTGCCTTATAAAACCAACATCCACCACTTGGGCAGTGAGTCTGTTGTTGTCCATGGCATGAATCCAGAGAGCCCAGAGAAGTGTTGGAGAAATGCATATTTCAGAGACCCTTTTTGCAGTCCTAGTTCATTGGTTAGCCATGGATTTTTTTTTAATGTGCATAAGTGACCCTTCTTATCTTCATTGTTGACAATAATATACACTACAAGTTAAATTAAAATAGTTTTAGTAATTCAAATAAAGAAGAAAGGGCAGGTATTTTTTCCAGTAAGGTAGCAGAACATCTCTACTGACACCCATAGTAAAACAACAAACCCAGATCTCTCTTTCCATCCCAAAGTGAGAGACACACACTCCACCACTTCTTCCCCCAGTTTAACATTAAAATTAAAGTTTGAAATTGTAGTAGTCTTCTGAAAGAAACCTGTTATAGTTTCGTCACTTTCAGTATTTCCCATCCTGAATTTTCTCTGCTGTACCCAGTTCTGTACGTGGGAACTGTAAGGCAAGGGTTGGAGTTTTTCTGCCTTGTGCTGCTTGCAGTGGTGGTGGGTTCTTTTATTATGCAAAAAGGAAAAAAATAGTGTCAGCCTTCACACAGAAGTACCTGTCACTGCTTTTGAGCAGCTGTTGTTAGGTGTGCTTGAATTCAAATGTCCAAGTATTTTATTATTTTATAAAATAATATAAAATATTGTTATATGATATGGCTGGAGAGTCAGTTCCTGCACAAGGCCTGTGCTTCTTCCCTAAAGGATTTTACTCTCTTGAACTAGAAACTAATGTCAGAACATAAGTAATAACAAAATTAGCCTGTGCTGACAGTTGCTGGTATGAGAGTTTGAGGAAAAAATGGGTAGAAGTTGCTCCTTTTTTGCATGTTCTCTCAGTGGGTAAATGCAGGCCGTGTAATCTTAGCAGCTGGACATATCGATACAACCATTTTGTAGCATATATCAGAAAAGTGGGAAATATTGGCAGGCTACAAGACAAGGAAAGCAATTCCATGCGTAAGGATTTAAGATATTGTTTCAAACAAAACGTTTAATTTTCCATCAGCTACTTCTAATGTTTGTCAAGTTTATATTATTAGCATAAGAGATTGGATTTTATTCGTAAGAAAGCAACATGTTTAATTAGAAATGAGACTCTCATATGCAATACAGAAGAAAAAAAAGTTCACAGTATTTTCATATCCATATAATTTTTACTGGTACCTCTGATGTGTATTCATATGCACACACATTCTGTTGAATGATCTTTATGTAGGATATTGCCATCATGAAGCATTTCAACCAGACCCAATAAATATATTTTTTCTCACCTGTGGGCAATTTTGGAATACATATTCGTAACAGTATGAACTGTAATTGAAATGAACTGTAGTTGAAATTAGCTGTAGTTGAAATTAAGAGTCTGACCATTCAAATGATATAAAAGTTAACCCATAATCACTTACTCTTAAACCAACAAATCCTGGCAGCAAGGCTGATAAATATTAAATATGCAAAAGGCCAGAAAGTTTTGGATAAACTTCTGCTTTTATTTTCCACTTTATGAAAGTGCTTTAAAAGCCTTTTCTATTTAGAACACAAATATGAATACTGTTTTCATTCAATTTTGTCATCTCACAGATGGGAAAATCAAGTTTTCAGTAGCTGAATAGTAAGTTAGCCAAGGAACAGAATTCTTGAATCAGATGGCTGATTTCCTACAACTGTTTAGAAATGCTTTCATTAACCTGTCAGCCTATATTTGCAGCAGAGCTTGGGAGAACAGGAGTAGCATGACTCTTCTTTTGTCCCAGAACATTTCTTTTTTGTTGGAGTGAAGGTGACCATCTTACCCAATGCAATTTTGCCTTAATTAATCATAGCTGTCATTTAGTAAAGTCTTATTGGAGGCTACAGGCGCTTTGTAGCCTCCATAGGAGTGAGGGAATATTCTGCAAGCTGAAATATTTTTACTGGAACACATTTAAATCATAAAAATAGAAGCTTTTTCCTGAGGAGGTGGAAAGTCCATCTAGGTCTGTTCTAGGCGTAGAAAGTGGCTGGACTAAAGCAAATACTGAATTACAGAGACTGTTGCAATAGGCCTATGTAAAATTCACTTAGGATGTAACCAGAGTGTGCCCATTAGTCATGAAATGCAAAACTGGGAAAGTTGTGAAGATACCAGGGCAGGAAAATGGCTGATGAGCCATGTTTTCATTATTAGCTTCTATTATATTCTCTTTACAGACAATTGCTTGTTTGTCTGTGTTTCTGAGCCTCCTTGGCTGTGAGGAGAGAGGCAGACGAGTTAGATTGTTTGGTAGCATTGATGGGCTTGATTTTGAGCGCAAGGAAATCTGTTCTTTTTTCTTCATTTTGATTACTGGCATAGTGTCATATACAGACTTAAAAGCACTAGCATTTGCACATAGTTAGAAAAATCTATTTTTCATGGGCATAGCTTAAACTTTTTGACACTGTGCCATTAAACTGATGGAATTTCAGCTCCAAATAATTTATATCCTATTATAAATTAAAACAGCCTAGGGGCTCTGTTTCCCAGTTTTACACTGGTGCAACCCAATTGAAAATAGCCATGATACCCTATTAAAAGCAGGAGTAAAGCAGTACTGGAATAGCCTATGTTACCTATTGACATTTAAAACAAGATTATTTTTCACCTTTAGTTGAACCCTTACTTCCATTGGATTCATTAAATTTTGTAATATATTTGCTGCCCTTTTCTCCCAGATGTCAAGTGGGTTTTGCTTTTAGGAGTCTGAAATATAACAGCTCTATTGGAAACTAATCCCATCCACAGGTCAGACAATCTGTTGCTGCTGGACAGGTTTAATACAATAAATAAAAAGCAGGTAGACTATATTATTAGTTTTTTAGTCAGGTCTTGACATGCTGAAGTGTGTTTTTAAGAGGTCTTTCTTCTCAGCCAAAAGCTCTGCTTCACTAGCTGATAATTTCACTGCTGTTCCTCTTTTATGTTGTCTGTCTTGTGACCAGGCAAAACCATTCAACTCCTCTGCACCACAGTTGTTGCACATCAGGGATTTCATAACTTGCCTATAACTCCAACTGCAATGTTTTTTTCTCTCTGATAGAGGGAAAAAAAAGAGGCATAACACAAATTAGGCCCATATTTTAAAAGCCACATTTTTAATCCACTTGGTAGTTCTTGGAGAGAGAAGGTGAGAGAGCTGGGTAAAAAAGTGGGACATAGAGAAATTCTTCCAGAGGCTTAGAGAACACTCCATAAGTCCACAATCAGACATTCGCTATCATTTTTAAATAGCAGAGCCAAACAGTGAATCCTTACAGTGAGTTACATAAAGATGTGAATTACCATGACTGCACTCAGAACTGCAGATTTCCAATGCCTTATCTTAAGGACAGGGAATTAAGAGAAAAATTTAATACACTTTCCTCAGCTACAAAAATTTTTGTCAACTATGTGGGAGTCAAGTTCTATTGCACTGTTGAAATAAGTGATCAAGAAAAGTCTTTGTCTCACAGAGCTCATATGAGGTAAGTGGAAAAGATTTTTTTTTTGATTGCTCCATTTATTTGCAATGGTAATAGGATACTCTTAATGCCCATGCAGTTGAGCCAAAGGACAGGCTGATTAATACCAGAAAAGTAGGATAAAGGAAAAAATGGATCTGAAACTGCCCTTCTAACCTTCATTTGGAAAATTAATGATTACTTAGGTTACTTTAGATATTCAGCTATTTTTCACGTTATAAGACAGTGTCAAAGGGCCTCATTTAAAGATTAATTCATCCAAAATTATGAAATTCACATTGAGGAGAATGAAATTCCTTCACTGGTGGTGTGGAACGCAGGACATATGTTACAGAAAGACACTACATTACTGTGGATTCCCTAAATTCCCTTAGGCTTTTAGTTTACTTGCTCAATACTTAGCATTTTGGCAGTTCAGCAAGGTCGATTCATTAAGCAAATACATTACTAATTTCGTGGGTGCTGCAGGGAGTCCACCTGAAAACTACCTTGAAGACCACAGTCTTCAAAGGCATTCAGAGTAGTTCACATTTATTTAGGCTCCCATTTGCATTCTTTTCATATTTTACAAAGATAAGGATTTCACAAGGTACTGCATTTCTTATCCATGCATCCTTCCATGTCTTTAAAACCATAACACTTCACTTCTTCAGTGTCATTACTGACCTCTGATGTTTAAGATCTTTCTGAAAAATCTATCCATACATGAAAATAGCCATATTCAGACAACAGGTTGGTCTTACCTCACCCATATGGGCCAACAGCAAATGCTGAAGGAAAAATACAGAGTAACAGAGGAAGCATGCAATGACACTTTTCTTCCAAGTATGGTATGTTTTCCAAGCTTCTGGCAATCTGGAAGGCGATTCCTTCGTGGCATAGGAATTTTGTGACTCAGATGGTAGCAGATCACAGTGCTGAAGAGGAAGGGAGGAGTTTTTTTCCCAGTAATTCATCCAATAGCTTTTAAAAACTATTTTTATTTTGTCCACAAAAAATTTTGTGGTAACATATTCCACCAAATAATTAGACTGTGTAAATAAATACTTCTGTTTCAAGCCTGCTGGCTGATCAGTTCATTGACTATGTCCTATGTTTTCTATTATCTGAAAAGGGAAACTTTAACCAGGAAATAAATAGGGAAATTATTATTTCCCATAGTATCTCCATCTATTTATCACTCCTCATAGAGAAACTTTTCCAAATGTTCTCCTCTACATTGAGGTGAGTTGCATTTAGAGCACGATTTAGGCTCCAATGTCTCACTTTCACAAAAGTGAAACACAAAGGTGTTTTCTATAATAGTCATGCCTGGGAATACCAGTAAATTGCATCAGACCCTGCTCCAAAGACACTTGTTTAGATAAGGAAAGTAGATGTGTGTTGAAATTAGCCTCAAGCAGAGCCTGGAGCCTCAGCCTTTGCACAATGTAGCTGGAGCCTATTTGACTCCAGGAAAGGTCAGTAATGGAATATGTCAGCATTCTTACAGTGATCACTTTTTAAAATAAGAATCCATATTTTGGCATAGAATTAAGCTAGCGATGTGGTAGGTCAGCCAGTTTGATATCCCCAGAGAAATGAGAAAGGTGCCATTCATTGAGAGAGTGCAGATTTCTCAGGCAGAGCAGAAAGAAGGAATTGCTTTGGGGCAGGACAAGTGGCTGCTGAAGTGATTGGAGGGGTTACAATCCTTACACAAAGACCCTGGCAAAGAACAACTGCCCTGTGATCCAAGGGGAGCTTTGGGCTTGTGGACTCCAAGTTACAGGATAAGATTACCCTTTTGAATCCTTTCAGGTGGAACTTGGACTGTCAGAATGAGTAAGGGTGTAACACATTAGCAGCTGACAGCTATTGGGTTCAACTGGCTTTTAACCAGTTTGTGGGAAAATGTAGGGAAAACCTCACAGTTTTTTTCAGTATTGATCCTTGAAGTCAAATGCTCATGGAGAACAGTGACATCATTCAACTCCTAAGAAAGAACCAAAGACAACAGATAGTTATCTTGTCATTAAAACACACTTTAAAATACACCTGTAAAATACTGGCATGAGAAAGGAAGATGGGAAATATCAATCAATGGAAATTTTAAATATAAATGCTAATTGAATAATATAAACATATATATATATATATATATATTTCTCAGTATTTAGAACTTAGACACTTCTGCCCAACCAGACCCAGAAGAGAAGAAATCAAAATATAATTAAAAAAACAAATCTTGCGGTAAAATTATTTGTAATATCAGGCTGAGAGATCAAACAAACAAGTCCCATTTACTAGAAACACTTTGAATGCTTCATCATCCTGTGATACATGATCACACCATCTCCCAGCATTTGCATTTATTAAAGTAAAGGGAAAAAAAGCCAACCCACGCTCAAAGTGCCTAGAAATTAGCTTCAGAGCAATAAATTATGAGTTGAGATCTAGTGGAAGAAGTCAGAAGGAAGAGGTATACCCCAAACCCCAGTTACAATAACTGGGACCATTAGAAATACTGGATTAGAGAAAAATAAATGCACACAGACAAGCGGAAGTACCCACCAGTCTTAGAGTAGAATTGTTTTGTATTTCGATTATCAGTGTCTCTTTGTTGTCACTTTGTAATGAGCAATCTGATTGCTCACCCAGCCCACAGGACTCATTGCTGGTGTGCCCTTGCCTTGGGGGTGTTAACGGTGACCATAAAGGAGAAGCCCACAAATTACAAACCCCAGTATTGCAATGTGTAACAATTCCCAAGGGATCTACGTGCCCCAGCGAGTGTCTAGGGAGTCCTTAGGGGCAAGAAGATTTGAGAAGGAGTCTCCTTATGGACATACAGCTCATTGCCCTGAGCTCCAAGTAGGCCTTGAGCAGTTACATGTACCTTAATAATCCCAGGTTTTTACTCTCTAATTTTAGGGCAGGTGCAGTACTTGGGATACACAGAAAAGGCTCACTGCTCCTGTGAACACAAGCTCTCCAGTACTTTCCCACAACTTCATCCCTTTCCATTTAGGTACACGCAAACTACCAAAGCAGCTTTTGGGTACAGAAGTCCATGTTTAGTAAGCTATTTTTGGTTATTCTATCTATTGAAACTCATCCAGAATCTAATCTACTATATCAGCAATTTTTAATGTGCTGTGAGAAGAGCTTAAGCATTGCATTTCTGCTCAGCTTCTATTTCAGAGCCTCATATTAAATTCTCCTAAAGGTTTTGGGGGTTTGATAATACCATTATTTATTTGTGCCTATTAAAAAATTCCAAAGTACCTGTAATTCCTTTAGAGGCAATATGTCTCTGTCTCTCAAAATTGAGGCCCTTCTAAGAGCTTTGCTCTTGGTGATACCCAACCCAAGGTTATTCACATTCTATCAGAAAAGAATTAATGTCTTTGATTTGAAGCACTTTCATATTTAGGTCAAAAAAAGTCTTCACTCATTATTTTGTTGCTCTGTCACATCCATTGCTTTCAGGGCACAGCAATACCCAAGAAACCATGTTAGTGGGCAAAATCCATCAGAAGGTTTGATGCTGACTTAAAGAAGACTATGGCTCATAAAACCCTGCTACTCTGAAAGAATTATCAGCTGCTGAAATCACTTCAAAGTAATTTTTCTGTTCCAAATTAGAGTGCATCTTTGCAGCTTAATCAAGTAATTTAATTTACAGCCACAGTTATTATTTATGGCTTATCATTCATATATTATAAGCAGTTTGCTGCAAACTACATTTGTAATGTTGATAGGTACATTAACATACATAATTCAAATCAATACATTTGAAAAACTTGAACATTCCTAATGGCCTACTTAACAATCACTGTGACGCCTTTAAAATGTTGTCAAAAGCACAGGGATTGTCTCACAGGCTGTTGGCATTAGAGCACATCTATCAATTTGCATTAGTAGCAATAGTATTGCTTAACATTTTGTTTAAAAATGCTCCTAATATAGAATAAAATAATGAACTCAAGGAAGCAAATAAAGGGGAAATATTTTATCCAGGTTGCTTCAAGGATAGGCAGATATATCCAAATATAAAAAGTTGCCCACAGAGAGTTTTGGAGTTCAGTGAAATGTGTATTGAATGCACATAGACACTGCAGTGCTGGATCACGCATAAGAACATCATGGATTTGCTGGCTTTTGTCTTCCATCTGCCTTATAAACTCCTGACCATCATCTGAATAAAAGTCCTTATGTTTTCAACTCCTAGCTGCAGTGACTGCCCAGCTGCCCTGAAAGGAACTTCAGGAATCTCACTTACTGTATTTAATGCTTAAACACCATGGAAACACCTGCCTTAAAAGACTCCTCCAGAACGGCATAGTCATCCCTGCTGATCGAATCCATTTTTCCAAGATGGCCATCCAGCTGTGAGCCTGTGAAAATAATTAAGTACAGGTGTCTGATCAGCATGACTGTGCTGCTGCAAAGGTGTATACACCTGTGGAAAATAAGTATAAAATACATACAAATAAGTAGAAAATAAGCATAGAATTCTACCAGTCTGCCTTCCTCTAGTTCTACATGAATGCAAGGGACAAGACAAGGCCTGACAGAGGCACTGACAGATCAGGACCTTTGGCTGTTTGTGGCCTTGAAAGACACAAACTTTCAGAGGGGCTGGTGCTGGGCTTGGCAGGATTCAGCTCTTTGTCTACTTCCTAAGTGTATCATTATGGGTTGGCATCTATCAGTCTCTCATCTGGACAGCAGTTTTCTTTGTTCACACTCATGGTTTTACCCCCTTGTTTTGGCTTTGTTCCACATTTCACTCCCTCATCCACCTTCTTGCACCAGCATGCTGTGTACCACCATCCTGCCTGCCAGGCTGCCCCCAAACCTGCCAGTCATCTTTCCACAGCATCCTCCAACCATCCTCACACACAGCCTGTCTAAATGATGCCAATAACTCTCTAAGATACGATCTGTCCTCTCCTTCCATACAGCTGCAGTGACTATAATCTATCCTCTCACTATTTGGGATCTTGGTTATTTCAATTCCCACTACTTTGACATCAATAAAAATAAAGAGATGAATAAATTAAATTATCCAAAAAGATGAAAAATGTTCCTGAGAATTTGGATGATGCAACATTTGTGAGGTAAATACTTTCTGACAATATAAAAAGGGAGAAAAAAAGCAGTCCCTTTCTGAACTTCCCCTTCTGATTTACAAATGGCACATGGACAATTTCTGGTTTTTTCACCTCAGTGAAAAGCTGATGCTTGCAGCCTGCTGCTGAATTCCATAACAGGTGATCAGTATTTTTCCATACCCAACTGGAAAGATAAAACCTCTATGTCTCACTATCAATCACCAGCAAATCCAGAATTTTCCAAATATGAGAGTGGTAGTGCCCTAAATACCTTTTTTGCTTTTGCCCTGAGGTTACAGATATTTAACTTTCAGGCATCCACCCAAGCTCACAAGCCGCCAGCTCTGGAGTGAGAGATGTCCCTCCTCAGATCTGCTCATTTTTCTGTGCCTCCTGCTATCTCTGGGCTAGCAATGGTGGCAGCCTTTTGCAGCCGGGCCATTGAACGAAGCTTGAACATGACTTTTGTTTGAACTTCCCAATATATCCTGTTCATTCTCTCCTAAATAATGCCCAGCAGCACTGAGTGAAGGCTGGCATGGGCTGCTGCTCTGCCACAGGAGGGCTCCTGCTGGGATACTTCAGGCTCGATTGGAAATGGTGATAAGTACCTCATGCAAAACACTGGCTGTTGCCAGCTCAGTCTTGTAGCCTCGAGAGACACTTACATTATGGATACCACATAGGTATCTTCAGGATTAAGGGCTGGTTCTATAAAAGAGTGCAGATGAAAAAGCTCTGCCTATCACCTCTGAGTTTGTCTGTGTTTGCATTATTTCCATTTATTAAAATGCTAATAAAAGATCAAAAGCATTGGGATAGCTGTTAAAGAAGTGCCACAATCCAATGGCTTATTGGTACTGCAGCTCTCCTGGAACTTTTTCCACTCAGCCTGCATAGAGGGACCCACTGGCACTGCATTACCCACCCTGGCATCCTTGGGTGCTGGACCATGCCAGCTCTGGCTGCACGTCTGTGCTGCTGCAAAGCGTATGAGGCTTTGGGGAGCTGTGCCCTTTCTGAGGAGGTGATGGAAGTACCTTTTGTATTACCTTGACCCCAATTCCATCACCATCCTTTCTTGTGTATCCCTGTAGGATTTTCAGGGACAAGAGACAGTCACAGGGTTTTAATTTCACATTCCTTGATCGGTTTTATTTGGGCTGAGGTGATCACTTCAGCTTTCTATCTGTGAGAAACAGGAAAATCCACAATCAAAGAGCAAAAGCACAGTTTTGACCAGGAAATGGACACTTATTGGTGATAGGAGCAGTCAAAGAATACTGATGTGAGCTGATGGAGATAAATATTTCACTAAAAAACATAAGGAATAAATTCAGTTCAGGGGAATATGAAACTTCATAGGAAAACTTGAGTCCTGAAGGGCAATAAAGAAATTAAAATCAAAATTGGCACATGGCTATGTGCTTGGATCCAATTCATTACTTGAGATACCACAAGTCAAGAAAGCCTAATCATCAATCCTTCATCAAAATAGTTTGCACTTCTATGTCCTGGCTAATAAGATTCCTGGAAAGATGAATTTTCAGTATGCACTGTGGGGAAACCTGGATTTGTGGGAAAAGTGCACACTATGGTGTTTAATGTGTCCTTATGAGTGGAGGGCAGCATTTCAGGCTCAGCCATTGCTATGTGAGAGACAGAGTCTGTGCCCAGTGAGGGCTGAGAAAGAAGGCAAACAGGGACCATGGAGGCAGCTCAGAGGGAGCTGAGGAGCAGTGCTTCCCAGGGTCAGGAGGGAGAGCTCAGCAAAGAAATGGACACCATCTATTCAGTGCATCAGGCCTGGCTTACCCTGGTACTCACCTGCTTTTAACTTCAGGATTGCTAAAGAATCCTTTTATCCCTTATCTGCTCCCACAACAAACCCGTCTGTAGTTCCTGGGGCCAGCACATCAGAGAACACACAGGGAAAGAGCTGCATGCAGGAAAACTCTTGGATGGGTGTCTTCCTCTTGCCGGTCTCTGCGGGTGGAGCACGGGGGAAGGAGCAGCACGTGCGGGTAGAGAGGGGCTATTCCATGGTCTGCTTCCATAGGTGTGACTTCCTTCATCTGCAATCTGAGACAGAGAGTATTTGTGCTGCTTTTTTTTCTGATGACAGCTGCTCTTTCTTTGCGCTTGCCTACCTAATAAACTGTGATTAAGAACCTTTTATCGCCAAAAAATTGTGTCACTGTCACGATTAACTGGAATAATGTAGAGCAATTAATTGTGCCGAAACCCACGCTCCACAATGTCTGAAGCAATTAAATGTGTTGTTATGATGAAATTACCCCAAAATATTTTCAATACCACGCAGGCTGATCTCGAGGAGGAAGGAAGCTTGTTGACAGTACTCATTAATGTTCATTATGTGACTTTTAAGTGCTCGAGAATGGAGGTGTTTCGAGGGGGCGGAGGGGCCGGCATGATGCCTGCTGGCACAGGAGCCATTCCCTGGGAATGGGTGGATGCCAGCTCCCTGCGGTGCCTCCTGCAGTGACTTTGCCTGGATCGTTGCCATCTCTTTCTGTTTTAGCAAGAGCACCGAGTGCAACTCTGGAGCAGCCGCTGACAGCAGAGCCAGCAGAGCATGTTTATAATTCAATATTTAAGACAACTATCTTTCATTTAATGACCTTGAGACTGAAAAAAAAAGTGATGAATTGGAGAGAGATAGTAAAAAAGCATTTTCCTTGGGTGTGGGTAAGCAGAAGAGGTGAGCAGGTGAAAGCAGGTAGGAATTTCACAAGAATTTCAGTGAATTTTGAGCCATTTTAAAGGTGCCATCAATATTTAGAAGACCAGAAGTGTGCAGATCGTCAAGTTGCCAACAGTCACCTGACAGTATTTTCTACCGGACCTGCACAACTCACTCTCTCTGGTTTCTCTTCAAGTTTCACTTTCAAAGCTTTTAGTTAAACTTACTGTTGCACATATAATGCTGCTGTGTGGTGTCTTGTCTGCACCTATCTCATGGTGAAAGCTGTCTCGGATTTGGAACAAGGGGTTTATAGCTGCTAAAAGAAGGGATTAGAGCGACATGAATTTTGAGATTTGCTCTCCTTTACCCACATCATCCCTGCATCAGCATTTTGTACTCACATGTCAAAGACTGAGGGGTACAGGACTTTTCTCTGAGCATCATAACCAGAGGGGAGAGATTGTATGTCAAGGTGAACCACATCCCAGAGACTGGTGCCAACTACATGGGCTGTACTTGAAGATATCACTATAAATAAGGGGAAAAAATACATGCACACGTAGTAAAAATCTTAAATCAACAGTAATATTCTAAAATATGTTACTGACATTTTGATAAGTTAAAAATTACTATTTACTTTCTAATGTATACACCTTGTAGTGCACTACTCCTCCAAATAACTAAGGAGAACAAACTAAGTGCCATTTGTCTGCCATCTAGAGTAGAACATGAAGTGTTCAGTCAGGATTTAGGAGGAGAATTTGAACTGTTTGGAAAATTCTGTTTCAAATTATTTGGAATTTGAAACTCTCTGACCACTTTTATTTTATTTTATTTTAAATAATGAGCCCATCTCTTTATGGCTTTTTCTAAAAATAAATGTGTTCATGCAAACACTGCCAGGTGTCAGCTGGAGAACTGCCTTGTTCTCAGTCCCTGTGAGTGCCTGATGAGGGTTCTGGACTCATTCCAGGCTATACTGTGCCTGAGTGATGGTGGCTGCTCCAGCACTGCCTCTTGCCAAGAGCAAAGGCATTATTTACAGCTACATGCAGATTTCCAGATGGGTCTGGAAGGTGAACAGCAGCAGCAGTTACACTTGGATCATCTAAAATAGTACTTTTTAGCTTATGATCCTTGCGAAGTGTCTGGTGTCACTTGGGAGGTGAAGGGCTCAGTTTGGGGAGAGCAATCAAGAGAGCAGCTCAAGGCCCTTGGCTCCCAAGGGATGGCAGTGTGCTGGGGATGGGGCTCATCCTCCTAAACACAGGAGAAGGTTATTCTGCTATTCTTTCACTTTTTCCACTTGAAAGGCTCCAACCAGCTCACAGCTTTCCTAAATTTTGCAAGAGAGTGAAGTAAATTCATATATACATAATGATGTTTAAAACATTGTGCTATTAATTCTCTACCTTAAAAAATACAGCTACAGAGAAGAAAACTTCAGTCATCTAATGTCATGTGTCAGCAAATATCCTCTTTTTGGAAATATTCGAGTCACAGAACATAATTTTCTTGGTTTCTCTCTCTTGTTTGTGGGTGGAACTGTGCCACTTGGAGCAGATCCACTGCCAGGTGGAACAAAGCACTGCAAAAAAGACCTTTACAGCAGACAAATGCTGATTCTATTAAGCCAAGCAAGGAAGGGAGGACGTATCTTCAATACCCTTTTTAAGATAGGATAAACTGTCCCCTCACATCTCCATGCTGACTATCAAAAGTTCTCTTGCTTTCTGTCTCAGATGAGTGAAATCAGAGTGTCTCCTCCAGAGGCCAGGTGGCATCTGTGAAAATCTAATTAGTATGGGCAACATTTTAATAACAAATTACATTTACTTCATTTTTCAATAACCCCATGGAAAAAAAAATGCCACAATAACACAAAGAAGAATGAGGATGTGTCCCTAAATTGCCAGAATGTTACTTAAGAGCTTTGGACAGGCTGGAAAATAATAACTGATTATATCAGGAACTGATAATAATCTCACTAAATGTACACCAACATGGAGAGATACTACAGGTTAGGACAGGTTAGGACTAAACATATGGCTGCTGCACTGAGGTTAATGTACCCTCTCTTTGACGAAGCTCCCAGAAAGTAGGAGTCACCCCAGAGTCATACCAATCTGGGCACAAGATTTCTGAGTGATGGGCAAAAAGGAAGGATTTTTTTTCCCCCAGTTTTTCCAGAACTGCAAGTGGTGGTAAGTAGTGTTGGAAAGATCTCTGAAATCCATAGGTACAATTTGAAGTAAATTCCAGAGATTTCCATCAGCATCATGTGAGATTTCCATCAGTGAGACTGTGATTTGGTTTATTTCTATGAAACTTCTGCCTGAGGGACAGAGGATGTTGAGAGGCAAGACCTGACCTGGTGACTGGTCTGGGGGGAGCAGCTCTGGAGCTGAGCACAGGAAAGGAGGTCTCTTTAGAGTGTGGTGGCCAAACTCAGCTAATCTGACTTCTCACACCCAAATCCTGGTCATCCAGGCTAATCATGGCTCTGAGTTCAGGTCCATTGTAACTCGGAATTGTTTTTTCCTTTGGGGAAGTGGGGTTAAGTGGAGTGAGTAAGCTCTGCATGCACATACAAGATTTGCTGCCAGCAAGTGTGCCCTTCGCTCGTCTCTGCGAATAACACTTGCTGATAGCCCGAAATCATAAATGCAATTATTTTGCATGTCATCACCACCCCTCTTGGCCGTGATAGTGCTGCACCCACCTATCATACAGAACTGCTGCATGATGCACTGCTGAGTGCTGAAATTCTTCCCTCTGCGGAAAATACCACACAGGTCAGCCCACTCACTTTCAGCTCACATCCTTTCACCACCCGGCAGTACAAGCTGTAATGAAGTATCATTTAAATGTCTTTTGACACTTGCTATTAAGAGCACAGCATGGTGCCCCTGCCTCTTGCTGGGGTTTGAACTCCTGTCCATTGTCTTCCTCCGGCACATGGACTCCCAGGAGCAGGGAACTGGCCCTTCTGGTGTGTGCTCCTGTGGCAGAACAGAACAGCCCAAATACACCAGCACAGTTCATAATCCCATCAGTGGCCTTTGGAGACTGGTGATATTGCATGAGAAGGAAAAACGGGAAAAACTCAACATGAATTATTAAGGATGAACTCACTGCAGAGTCAGGGAGTGAGGTTAAGCTGCCTTTGCTTTGGCTGGCTGCTTTGTGTACAGTTTGCACACACACTATTTTGGGTGGTCTTTTTTGTAGTTGGTAACATCACTGATCGTTGTTGCAAGTTGCAAGCTAAATCCTGCATGTCTGCACATTAGTGTTTGCTTTTCACAATCAATGCCTGGCTGGGATAGCTCTGTGCAACCCTTCAGTTGCTTCTTGGAAGTGGAGTGCATTAGTGTACACAAAAATTGGTTTGGGCAAAAGCAAGGGAGAACACATTTTTCTCCAGCTCCTTCTGAGACCTCAGAGTCAAATTGGCTCCTTTTGACATTAATTTAGGCAAAGATCACTAAACCCTTGGTAAACTCAGGCTTTGTTGGTTAAGGGTGAATTTCAGAATTCCCTTGAAAGCAAGCATGTACTGCAGTGCCTGGCTGAATCATTGCTTGTTCTCCTCTATTTAAGAACCAAATCTGTGCCAGAGCTCTGAGTCTCTGCCAGGTGGCTTTGGTCATTTTCTCCACTCAAGAGAGAATAACTGTTCTTGTACATTGGTCACCAGTCATACCCATCCTACCTGAAAAGCAGAAATCTCTGAAAGATCCAACCTCCAGTTCCAGCTGCGTTTCCCTGTCTCGAGCTATCTGACCTTTGTCAGAGAGGAGCCTGAACATGAATCAGCGAACACTTTGCACGGATAGTGAGGGGTGCAGAGCCTTGGTGCAAAACTGGTTGTTCTTCAGAACATGGCAGAACAGACCAGTTTACCCTGTATAATTTTGCACATGCTAAAGTCTGCTGATAGGCTTCCTCTCTTTATCTTACTGTTGGTAGCCGTGGTGGTGGTGTGTGAGGACTGTTCCCAGGAGAAACAATACTGTCAAACTCTCACAGATGGGCCATAAAGTTAAAAGCAAAGGAGCTCAGATCAAAAAAAATAGTCTAAACATCTGCTTCTTGTCAAACAAATACGAGAAGACATAAATGCTGAGCATGTGGACAGTCCCTGCATCAGAACTATTAACATTACATCCTCAGCTGCAAGCTGATGCAAGCACAGCAAATTTCAGCTTCTGTAGTTGATGGGTTACTGACTTTGGGACTGTCCCATAGGTGGTGGCACAAGTCAGGTGGTATAAACCAACTCATTTCACTTTGCAGTTAAGGTAAGTAAAAAGCAAGTGGTGGCTCAGCAGCTCTGTGGAGATGGATGGAGGACCAAGCAGTAGCAGCTCAGTTTCTGATGGTTACAGAACATCCCAGAGGATAATGCAGTAAGGTCAAGCAGAGAATATGAAACAGTGGGGTGTGCAAATTCAATAACTTCTCCTCCTACTGTTTCAATTCTTGTTACAGCAAAGGGATGGGAAGGCTAGCTTAAATTTTGATGTATGAGTTTGCATATTTTCTGGATTTCTCAGGTTTTGATTAAGAACCAGGTGACCTCATAACTCATATGTGTCCTACAATATCTTTCTTTAGGACTTCTTGTTTTTCAGTATTTTAAAATTCAAAAGTTCAGTAACCACTCTTAAAATGAAAAATTCTTTCTATACTATTATTTTGTGTTTGGCTATTTTAAAACCACCAGCATCAGCAGCAACACTTTCCTATTAACTTGGCTCAGCTTCTGCTCCTCTTACTTTGTTCTACCATTTACATATCTCCTACAGGCCTGGATGGTTATTTTTATCTGTCAAACTGCTGCTTACAGTTTTATCTTAACTTGCTATGTTTGATTTAATGTGTTTCTCTTTAGCGATTTTCATCATCTAGACACTATTTTGCAAAGCTGACCTTTAAATATTCATTACAGCTAATTATAAAAATAACATCTCATACCTTGTAAACAGTCTGTACCTTGAATTATTAGAACAGAAATTCATAACATAAGGCAAACCCTTCTATATAGCTCTTGTTAAATTGTCTGTAGTAATAATAGTGGAGGTAGACTTTAAGAAGAGCTATTCAAGAGAATAATGCAATGGCTATGAATGTATTAATAGACAACAGTAAGTAATGGAAAAAGAAAGTTAGAATGATTAAGGTTTACATCACTGCATGTAGACACACCAGTTTAGGCAGAAGTCAAGAGGTCAAACAGCATAAAAGAAAGACAATGGAAAGCTTAAATGTGAAAATGAGTCAGTAAAATATTCCTGAGAATGATGAAAGAAAAAGACAATGTTAGTCTGCCTTCTGAGCACCTCACAGCATCTTGGGGAGTCTTAGAGTAGGGAAAAGTCTTTTCAAATATTCCTTTTTATACCACGCTGAGGAGGATGTAGAAAAGTTTGTAGGTACTTCCTGACTGCCTGAGTGCAACTGAGGGGAATACATGTCTTGTAATGCCAGATCCTTGGGAAGGTTTAAGAGAATCAGAAAGTCAGTGAAGTGAATCCCATGCTATTTCTCCAGTCCCAAAGCCAGTTTGATTAAGCTGCACATTTTGGAAATCCCACTTGTTTCCAGACTCTGGCACATCTGGAATTGGCAAGAAAAGAAAATGGTGGGCGAAATCTTGACAAGACTGCCAGGTAAAGAATTAGAGGCTGATGGCATACTTAGCTCCAGGCAGCATGTTTTGTATTGAAGATTGATCAGACAAATCTGTATCTGCTGATGGAAGATTGTCTTTGTCTGGAGATGTGTCATCAGCTCACAGATGTGAGGAAGGCAGGGGGGTGGTGGTTGCATGTGAGGTACAGGGTGTTACTCTCTCAGTGGGTGAATATTTGCTGTGTGGGGTGGATGACATCCAGGCTGGGCCATTTGACAGGGGTCACTCCGCCGTGGAGAGCTGCAGGAACTGGGAAACGAGAGGGAATGAGAGAAGTGCATAAACCTGCACAGGGCTGCTGTCATTTTAATGAGCATGTTAGGGGCCAGTAAAGGAGCTACGGAGGTTCTCCAGGGACTTTTAGCTCCCTCTAGCTTTCTGAAGTTGTTCCAAATGCAGCCACTGCTGACAAAAGTCGGCAGCTTGGTTATATTCCAAACAAGGACCTGATGGTAGAGTGCACAAGCCCAGTGTTCCCTATCTCAAGCAGTGAAAATAGTTCACATCTGTCACGTCTGGTCAGATGAGCTTTTACAGACTACAGAGTCAGAGTATTCATTTAGTTTAGAGCAAGGTTGTGTTCCCACAGCTGAAAGGGATGGAATTACTGCAGACAGTTTGCAGCTAACTGTCCTCCATTCTGGAGGTTATTCAACCCTGGTGTGAGAGGAAAACCTTTGTTTTGGTGAAGCTAGAGGAAAAAGTTCCCACCAAATTCAGTGGTAGGAAGGTTTCAATTTGAACTTTCTGAGGTAACCTGGCACAATTTAGAGAACAGGTGTTAACCAAGGGATCATTTTCTACTATATAACATTTCCATTGCTGTCCCTGTTGCTAGCTGGAAAACCAAGGGAAGAGTCAGCCCTTTCATCTTAGGAAAATCAACTCATCCTATGTGACTTTTCCATCAGCTCTAATTAGAGTAAGATTAAAGTAAATGCTGTGGGATGTTCAGCATAGACAATCTTTTCATGCCAATACGTTGCTTAAAAAAGTGGCAAACTGATTTCTTGGTCACTCAGCAACTGTGCAGACATTGATGCTGCTAGATACTGAAAGTTAGGAATCTCCTTTAGAAGATTTATTATGATTTATGTACCTTTCTAACTGCTGAGTGGCCAGATTCTGTTTTGACATTCTCTGTTATAAATTCAAATAAATTGTAGAAAGGAGGACTGGGAAAGGCCTGCTGTTTCATTGCCCCATTCAGCATCTGTTAAGACCAAGGCACCTTTAGCAGGTATATGTCTAAAACATATACAAACAGTGTATAATCCCAGACATAAATCTTAATTTATGGGTATATTTACATGTTGGAGATTCTTTTGTCTCCCTTGGTGATCTGCTGTAGGTTTATCAGTTCCTACAGCACACATGCTTTCCTAAACCAGATTCCTCTGACTTCAAATAAAGTTGACTCCATCTTGTTTTACATTTGTGTGAACGGAAAAACCTGGATTATCCTATTCTGTAAAAATCCTTGCAAGTGTACGAAAAATATCACGTTTCTCCAACAGTTCTCTATTCTACAATGAATAAAGATAATTCTTCCAAATTTTTCTGAGAGGCTGAGGATTCTTAAAGTTTTTGTTATTTTGTTTCTTTCCTGTAGTGTTTCTCATTTTTCTAGAATATTAAGTGAAATGTCCAGGGCAAAATGCTGTACAACAGCAACACTCTGTTAAGTAAATTGAGCTGTTTAAAGGGAATGAAAATGTAGAATGACTTGAACTAAAAAATAAACGTATTTCAAAATACCATCAACTGTTTCTGTCACAATTCTCACTAAGAAAAGCAAATCTGTCATTGATTGACCCATGGCCAGTAATACAGCACCACTTAATATATTGTTATTTAGAAGACAATTAATAAAATAATTGTCCTTTTTCTCTGTTTTTTACTGTTCCCATCCAGCAAGAAACTTTCATGGCATCAGTTTGGGTGATGCTATTTGGCTGCTGCAGGGGAAAAAAGGACCAGTTTTTCAGTCATGCTAGCTACCATTTAATCCTGATTTATTTTCTGCCCTAAGTACTGAGACAGTCTTTCAGATTTTGTGGCCTTGCAAAGACAGATTGAAATGCAGCTTGTCTGCATTTTAATATCTGCATGTCTTGCACTGGGTGATTAGGCTCACATCCCTACTGACTTCACTGGGCAGCAAGGAAGGGCTACACATAGCACAGCTGGGGCTTAAGTGACCCCTGGTGTAGCAGAGCAACGAGGATGCTTATATAAATGCTTATATAAAATGCTTATATCCTCCCAAAGACTAATTGCTGTTGAAGATGAGAACACAATTTCTCCAATTACTGGAATTTGTACCTGGAACAAGAGGTATATCCCTCCCTTTCTGCATTAGCACTTGTTCTCTGCAGCTGCCTAAAAGAGAAAAAAAACATTTACCTTGAGGTGGCTGATAGTGTACAGGAAACTTTTATTTCCATTTAAGTATAGAAATTCTGCTCTAGGACTAAGGCTTTGAAATATGCAAAGGAGGCTTATGTGCAGTGGGACAGAAGCCATGTCCAGCTGTGGAATTGGCCAAAGTCATGAAATAGGAAGTGCTTGTTTTAAAGTGTGCAAGACACTGTCCTGGCTCACAGCATAAATCATGCATCTTCCCCTTCCTGCAGGCCTGCACTGTGTGTCCATGGCTGAACACACAGTCCTTGGCCACAGAGTCTGGATAACAAAGGAAATGGAAGATTTACTACTAGGCAGAGCAGTCATTTCTCACTGAGCCTTGTCCTTAATGACACGGAGTGTGCTGTTGGGATGGATGCAGTTACTTGGCTGAGAAGGGAGCACTATCTAAAAACAATCAGTGCTGCACTTCTGACAGCCATCCCAAGTAATTACCACCTTGGTAGATGAAAGGAAACAAAAGCTAAAACTTTTGAGGCTAACTCAGTCTCTGAAAAAAAAATTCTTTATTGCTTTCTCATTCCAAACTGCACCAACCTTGTTGACACTATGGTCAAACTTACTCAGACCAGACTCTCTGCGCTTCTTCCTCTCCCGTGTACATAAACCATTGGTTAAATGTGCATGCAGACTGACCTAAAGCCCAGTCCCCTTTAACATTCACACTGTAGAAATTAGTACTTAATGTTACTTGAAATGATAGTAAGTGCTGCCCAATGGAGCAATTTTCCACAGCATAATCTGCTGACTTGATAATCAATGTGAAACGCAATCGTAACGAGCAAGCGACAGCAAAGGCATGGAGTGCCTCCAGTGCAGAGGAGAAACCAGTGGGTGAGTGGGCAGTCCTGACTGGCTCAGCTCTACCTCTGAAGGGAAACCCTCAAAACTGAGAGAAGCAAATAAATTTTTAAAAAGTGTCCTCATCTCCTGGCTAGAGAGCTGTGTACTCTGGAAGACTGCATAGGAAGTGTAGCGCAGACCTTCAGGTGTCGTGGGAGATATATGAAATGTTTGTTACAGCCAAGAGCAAGCTGTAAAACATAACAAGTAGAGAACAGGCATTAAGAAGGCACTGACTAGTTTAGTTTAAATTAGAGAACAGTCAAGCTATGGCAGTGATACAGATCATATTCCTATAAAACACAAACCTATCTGTGACTATTACAGAGCTGCCCCTTAATATTTCATTGTCTGTAAAGTTACTAACTGCAAAAGGCTGCTTGGCCCACATAAAACTGTACTCAGTTTTTGAGTGCTTTATTTATGGGATAAGTGATGTGATGACATTTTAAATGCTTTCTCTCTGAATAGGGATAATGATCTGATGATTATTTAAGTGATTTTCTCAAACAGTCCTGCACTGAGGAAACTGAAATATACGAAAAGCATTTCAGTGTAAATGTCAGTGAAAATAATTAAGCAGTGAGAAATTTAAGAAGGTATAATTTGCTTCATTTTTCCCTCTTCTATGGAGATTTTTAAAACGAGCAGAACTATAATATCCCGGGAAATATTATGAGATGAAAATATGGAATCATTTCAGGAAGGTTTTCCATCTCAATTGCAGTTGCCACATGGTATTTCTGTAAAAATTCAGAATGAAGTGTAAATGAACTGTACACTGGATCCCTAAATGTAACTTAATGACATACATTCACTTCTGACTGTAAACTGCTATGTCCATTAGAGTAGAAAATAGTTTATCAGGGGACTACTCACTGGAAAATTATTAAACGCTTCAAAATAAAAAGAAATAGGCTGCTAAGAATGTTGTCCAGTGATTCTATGAATTCCTGTTAATGGAAGATTTTTAATACAGATGAGGCTATATGTTTCAGAAATTGTTTAGCAAGGTTTATCAGGAGAGGTCCTTCAGTCTTCACAAAAATGATGAACTAATGGTTTAGATTAAGCTGATCCTTGAGGACAGAGGTTGCAAGTCCGAAAATTTTTTGAGTTGGGGTTCCTTGGGATTGGGGGTTCCTTGATTCTATGATCTTTTTAAGAAAACAGTCAAATTAAGATAAAAAAGTGACAAGGCAGAACTCTGTAGAACTACAACAGATTTTGTAGTAATCTTTCTGTGATTTTTTCTTTTTTTAGGTTTAGTGTGGATATCTCTGAGAAATTCTTTCTTTTCTTTTATATATATGCTAATGTAAATTTCATAGTGACACAGCTGATGTGTCTGTATCTGATTCATTTTTATATATGCCATGTTCTCTACTCAATGAATTCACTCATTAATTTTCTGTACAACAGCATGTATTTCATTAGATGGTTTTTCCCTCCTCCAGAGACAGACACGTCTGAAGAAATATTTTTCACTGATTTCTGCAGAAATATTCTTCAATTGTGAGCTGCATAGAGTTTCTCTTTCTTTCGATTTCTTGACTTATTCTGGTTTCCATGTAAAAGTTATTTCCAAGACAAAATCTCCTGTGTGGCCTCTCATTCAATTAGAACTGATTATTATGTTAAATTTTTTTTTTGCCATTAATGAAGCTGCATTATTAATATTTGCATTAATTTATAGAGACTGTGATGCAATTTTTTTTTCATTGAGGAGATTATGGACTTACTATTTGCTTAAATAGATATCTTACCAAACAAAAAAGAATTAAGAAACCATCTGTTGCATGTAGGTAGTGTTTATCTGTTGTTAAGGCTAGTGTATATGTATATATTTTGGACATACAGCATCCATATATATAAATGAAAGTACAACAGCATTCTGTATCAGCAGCTTAAAGGCTGTGATATCTGTAGCTGATTATGGAAATTATATTCAAGATATTAATACTTTTCTTCAGTGCACAGAAATTTGCATGGCCTCAATTGAAAACAGCCTTTATCCCTTCACTAATGAGTGTGTGCTGTAATGCCCTTGCTAAGTGTGGGAAGTCCTGATTCAGGTAGGGCACATGGGTTGCCTGTTGAGTGTTCTGGGAAGAAGAGTTTGCAGAGATTGGAGTGATGCAGTTTAGAGTCCACTGCAATGTAGTCCTTGAAGTTTAGTATTCCATAAGAACCTTTTTGTAATTTAGTACACAGTTGCCTCCTTCTCCAGAGTGTCTTCCTGGCATTGGTGGTACTGATGCATCTGGAAGGGTGAGTTTTTACTCTGGGGTCCCAGTCATCCACTGGCATCCAATAATATATTTGTTTCTCCAAGATCACAGCATCAGGGAGCTTGCCAAATGGTTTGATCAACAGAGTTGCTGAGAAGATGCAGCTTCTCACCATGATACATGACTTGCCTGTTAGTGACCAAACTCAATTTTTATTTTCAGGTTATCAAGAAGCATAAAGGTTTTCACAGTTAAAAACCAACCAACCAACCAACCAACCAACCAACCAACCAACCAACCAACCAACCAACAGTGATTTCCAAAGCTGACCATTTCCTACATTTTTGGAGTCAGCAACAGATAAAAAGATCTTCAGAAAGAAGATGCCTATAAGTGGTTGCAATGAAAAGCATTCCCCTGGCCAGTATCTTACAGTTAGGGCCCCAGTCCTGTATGTCCTGTACATCCAGTATATGACTATTTTGGACAAAAGGGAGGAAAAACTATTTCAGCACTCCTCTCATTTATAGTAAGCCTTGGTTCATTGGGCAGCACTTTTTGGTGATCTCTCACTCCTTTTGGGCCTGCTGTGTCTCAGTCTGCTATTGCTCATGGGCAGAGTGATCCCTCAGTCCTCGGCTAGACCCAGATTGACAAATTTTCCTCTGAACTTTGATTAAACAGAAAACCCTTAGGAATATCTACCTCTTCAGAAAGGATCTGGTGCATAATGATTTACTCAGGACGAGTGAGAAATGCTATGGCCTCAGAAAAAAACCCCAGTTATTCACTCTTTTATCTTCTCCTTGCTCCATAGCCTAGCCATGACTCTGGACATCACATTCCTACACTAATGACATGTTTACCTTCTGCCCTTGGTACAGTGGGAGTGTCCCTCACCTCACATTTCATTTGGACTGCTAAACAATCCTAAGGCCAAGAACAAAAGGTCTTCTTTGTGTTTGATTTTCTGTGGCATATTTTATTCAGTAGTTTCAAAACTCCATATATTTTAAAAACATTAGTTGGATTTATCATCTGTGACTTCGTGATCTTCTTCCAGGAATTAGCTCTTTGAAGTGCTTTCCCAGAGAATATTACAACGATGATATCTGTTCCTTTGTAAACTTACTGACACTACTTTGTCTTTTCAGATTGATAACACGACCAGTTCCCAGACTGCTATAATTTAAACTCATCTCTTAAGCATGCACCAGAGCAGTATAGTGAATAGATATCCCTGATGTCTTCCCATGTTTTGGAGACTCCAAAGCCGATGGTTTCTAGGAAAGGAAGAATCCCTGCAAAGGAATTACGCGCTTTAAACCCTCTGACTTGTTCTATTCAATTCCACATGTCAATACTCAAGGAAAGGGTGGTCCTGAGTGTAAAACTGGAGGATGGAAATTTGTCCAGAGCGTATTATGAACACAGATTTTCTTTGAAGATCTATAATGCTCCACAAAGAAAAAAGGTGGGTCCAGAAATTCCTGTTCTCATGAGGACAAAAGGAAGGACACAGTCCCAGAGTCACAGTATTCCTGTCATTCCTGGCCCTGGCCAACTAAAGAGGAGTTGGAACTGTTTAAGACTGGGACAACTTAACAACCTAATTTTTGCAGCAGCGACTTGATTTTAATGAGAAATTATGTAGACAAGTCTGTCAGGTACATAAGTGCTATCATTCTTTTGCCTAAAGACTAACACCAGATTACAAATTGTGGCAGCCCTTCATCCCTCCTAGTGAAGCTAAGCCAGAGACTGAAATGCAAAGGGAGACACAAAATAGGAACCAAAGTGCTGCTTGTTGATGAGTAGTCTTCCTGGGAAAAGGGACTTGGGGTATGGCAACACCCAATCACATGTGTGTTTGAGTTAATGGTCTTTAGTACAAAATACATGAGCAGCAGTGGAAGTCAGGACTGGAGCCCTGATAACTTCTAAAACATCAGTGTCTGTCTCATTTTCTCTATCTATTTGTGCCTTGCAAAAAGAAATGAGAAAATTCTCTTGCAGAGAATGAGAGAAGAAGCTTCTCCCTCTCTCTAGATAGTTCTTTGAAAGTAGCTTTTCAGAAGGTGAATGACATCCCAGACTCCAGTTTAGGTTAAAGAATAAGGGAACATTGGCCTGTCATCATGTTTCCATCCTCAAGAACTAAACTAACAACCTGAGTTCTTGCACTAAAAGTTACCACTTTGGAATATCATCTGCATCTGCTCTGAGTGCCTGCTGGTTTTGTGTGTTTGGTCTGCCATTGTAGAGATAATCACAGAACGCTTGATCTGATGGAAAGAACTAACGAAAGGAAAGCCAAAAGACACATTAACAGTAGGGTGTTGAAATACACTTCTAGGACTGAACAAGCTTGTGCAAGTCATAGAATGGGTTGGGATGGAAGGGATCTTAAAGACATTCTCATTTCAACTCTCCTGCCATGGGTAGGGACACCTTCCACTAGACCAGGTTGCTCCAAGACCCATCCAACACGGCCTTGAACACTTCCAGGGATGGGGCAGCCACAGCCTCTCTGGGCAACCTGTGCCAGTGCCTCACCACCCTCACAGAAAAGAATTTCTTACCAACATTAATCTGAACCTACTCCCTTTTCAGTTTAAAGCCATCGCCCCTTGTCCTGTCTCTCCATGCCCTTGTAAAAAGTCCATGTCCAGTTCTCTTGTAGCCCATTTAGGTACTGAAAGGTGCTTTAAGGTCTCTCCAGAGCCTTCTTTTCTCCAGACTGAACAACCCCAACTCTCTTGGCCTGTCTCCATGGGAGAGGTGCTCCAGCCCTTGTGTCCCAGAAGATCACATTTCTTTTGAAGCAGCCTGGGATATTTGAACATTGTGACTTTGCAGGATAAAACCACTCTTTTAAAAAAGGAGTAGATACTATTAAAATATTTAAGAGTTTGATTGCAAAGGTTGTAGAAGATGGTTTTTGTACTTCAAGACAGATAGAAGTTAGAAAACTGAAATATGCTAATAGGTTTGAAAACTGCTAGGAATTCCGCCTTGATTTTTGTCCCAAACGCCATAATCCCCAGGACTGTTTAACATGAATTTGTTACTCGTGTAGGTGCCCTTTGTGTTGCTCTTACTGATAGTATCACTGTTCCCAAAAAAAATACACTACATTTTATTCTTTAATGGTTGATTACTCCACTATTCTATTAACAAAGAAGCAAATGGGATGCCAGTTTCCTTCCTCCCTGCTGAGTAGATAATTTTATGCAGTTTCCTTACAATAGAGAGTAAGGCGAAATAGAGACTGATTACTGTGAGTTGCTGCTATGGATGCAAGTATCTTGTCTCACAGTTCTGAGGCTGTGTGGAGTGCTTGTTATCGTATTAGCCAAAGGGCATTCAGTGCTAAGTATAACTATATTATATTAAAGGATACTGCCCATCTTATTTGGTTATAGTCTCTTCTGTAGAAACAAATTTCAAAGGTTTGTTTTCCCTGTAAATTATTAAACTTCAAAACTAAGACGTATAAACCTTTAGTGTTGATGTTAATAAGAGCTGACAGCCTCACAGGGTGCATAAAAACCCCCAGAACTGACTAAAGAAGAATTTAGCATACATGTAAGCCTTTACCAATGATACATTAGACATTTTCAAATAAGTCTTTAAAAAAAGGTTGGAGAAAATTAACTGCTGCTGTTCTTTGTACAGTGATCCTTATGCTAGTGCTGACATATACATAGGTCAGTGCTATTTCACTGCAGAACACTAAACAGGGTGTCTTGCCTAAAGACATCCATCTCTTTGATGTCAGAAAGCTCAAACATAAAAACAGCAGGATAAACAGACAAAAGAGATCAATTTAATTCAGCACTGTAAGGATATGGGTTGTACTTCTTAATAAGATTAAATAAATGAACACTTAAATGACTGCTCTGTGTGAAATGACTTGATTTGTTTCCCATATCCACTCAGTGTTGTGTTCACAATATATCTCCCATGAAGGATAACAAAGGAAATAGTTCTTGCATCTGTTATTTGACTGTGGCAGAAACACAATACACAGTTAGTGAAAAGCTATTGATGTCTTTCTGTAATTCTCTCTGATACTTCTTTCATTTTAGGCTCTATGTAGGTGACATTTTCAGCAGCCTTCAACACTGAGTCATGTAAATGATGCAAATGACTATTTGCATAGGTGAACTGTGCTCTAGTGCACACAAAAGTGGGAATTTTAGCTATAAACTTTCCAGTTTGCTTGAAAAAATACAATTTGAGAGCCATGTACACTGAACATTTGCACCCAATGAACACCTCAGCCTATTCTTGAGTGTTACTTTTAGTGTGCCAAACCACAAGCATAAATAATTGGAAAATAAAACCGACAGAAGGTAACATTTTACCAATCCATAATAGCATTTTCAGGACCTCTAATAACTAAACATACGAATTGTTGCATGACCTTTCTTTACTCTGTTATGTAGCTCTTATAAAATAAAATTTCAGGACCTGTTCAAGTTCTTGCTAGTTAAGATAGTGTTTGTTGTAAAGAAGTAGACCACTGCAGTCTGGGACCAAAGTCTATTTAAATCTCTTGAAAAATCAGGTGATGACTGTTCACTCTGTATCTCAGGCACATGCTTCATGTTCATAGGATCCTTAACCAAATATAAGTGTTTTGCCAGCAAAGCAAACACGTGTGACTTGCTTAGTCAAGGTCTATGAAAAAAAAAAGAGATTATCCTGTCAGCACATAATGGTAATTATTTTGAGCTGCTTGGCTTCTTAGGCATTTTCTTATAACTTGAACTAATTCAATACTAATTCACTGAATACACTAAGCCAGGGAAATTGTGCCATGAAATTAACTTAAATAGCTTTGTAGCAACCCAGCAGCAACTGAGCTGGTATTGCAAATGTCTTCATCATCCTCCATTCATTTCCCTTGATGTCCCTACAAATTGATGTGTGTTTTACTGCGACTTTTATTGCTGGAATGCATTAGTTTACATATGAGCTACTGAATGTGAGATTAACAGTTCAAATATTCCTCTTGTTTTCTTTGGGCAGCCAATAAAATAATTCCAAAAAATTAATTATGGTTTTTCTTCCCTTGATGTTTGATCTCACAATAATCTCCTTAATGCTGAGATATAAAATGATCATAAAAGCAAGCTTTGTTTTAAACTCACTGAGCAAATTTTAAGACTGTCCATGAAGCAATTTAATTACCTGTTCTACAAATGGCACACAGCAAACACTCCTGCAAACCACAAGACTTTGCACAATTACAGGTTTTGTTTAAAAACTGCCAGAGCGGGCAGACTCAGATATATCTGAACAGATTTATTTACTTTGACAATTTATGCCTTGACTTAGCTCACTGACGTACTCAGCAGATGAGACATGTCATAGATTACTTTTGGAGTAACTGCTTGCTAATATTCATAGATAAATATCTGCTGAAAACATGTTCAAGTTTCATTTTGTTGGAAACCTTCATCATCCAAACCCACTCATGGGAGCTCTTGCTATGGCATAATACATGATTAATGGGCAACTGCGGATGGGCCTTGATCACTGTGAGGGGTTCTTAATGAAAAAGGCTACAAAAAATTTATATTAAGAAGAAAATGCATTATCTGGCATTGTTCAAGAATAATCCTTACTAAATCCAGAAAAAACAGGCTGTCATAGCTCTGAGAGCCGGACTGCAGGGCACTGACCCTCTGCTTGCAGACCGAGTGTGCACGGGCAGAGAGGAACAATCAGCGCTTTCTGCTGATGTTTTTCAAGATTTAAAGACTTTATTTAAAAATTTTATTATAATATAATATTATAATATAATAAATTATTTATTATAATATGTCTATTTTATTAGACAAATTGGCCAAAAGGACCAAACGTACCCTGGGACACATCAGGCACAGGATCCCTGGCTGGTCCAAGGAGGGGATTGTCCTGCTCTGCTCTGCGCTGGTGTGGCCTCACCTTGAACACCGTGTGCAGTTTTGGGCAGCACAATGTAAGAGGTAAAAGCTACTGGAAATTGTCCAAAGGAGGGACACGAAGATGGGCCTTGAGGGGAAACAAGGGGCGGCTCAAGTCACTTGGTCTGTTCAGCCTGGAGAAGAGGAGGCTGAGGGGAGACCTCATTGCAGTTACAACTTCCTCATGAGGTGAAGAGGAGGGGCAGGCACTGATCTCTGCTCTGNTATTAAGAAGAAAATGCATTATCTGGCATTGTTCAAGAATAATCCTTACTAAATCCAGAAAAAACAGGCTGTCATAGCTCTGAGAGCCGGACTGCAGGGCACTGACCCTCTGCTTGCAGACCGAGTGTGCACGGGCAGAGAGGAACAATCAGCGCTTTCTGCTGATGTTTTTCAAGATTTAAAGACTTTATTTAAAAATTTTATTATAATATAATATTATAATATAATANACTCAGATAGTCAAGTGACTGAAAGATATGAATTAAAACTGCAAATTTAAAGTTGATTTGAGGATTTTCATTACAATGGTGAAGGCAGGAACATCACAATCCTGCTTCATCAAAAGCAACAAATAATTTATGACTGAGATGAGCCTGATGCCAGACACTTCTACGGCTATAGTGTGGTATGAAGTAAAGTCCTTCAGTGACTGCTTCCTCTGAGAAATGCTCATCTGAATGTCATACTTCCTATCCCTGTGGTGGGAAGTATTCGAGAGAAAAATAACCCATTATCTCCATAAATGAAGGTTTTGTAAGAAACATTTATTGCAAAAGCACAGAAGCAAGGAAGAAGAAATAGAATTTTTTGTGTCAGAGAATGTAAAGACACTTAAGTATATGGTACTAAAGTCTCCTAAAAGTTGAATCATTGTGAGTGCAATGGTAAAATACACAGCAAACAGTTAAATATGACAGCAGCAACAAATGACTGATGTATCCTCAAAGAAAATAATATTAATTTTTAAGCCAACTATATAAAGAGGAGAAATGAAAGTCTGTATTCCTCCCTCTCAATGTTCCTGCAGAAAATGACCTTTCCATCATTGCAGGTTTGTTTTTCATAAGTTCTGAAATTATGAACTGTCATAATTGTACGTGAACTGACATTATGAGAAAGCCAAAATCAGAATAGCTATAGGAAGTGCAGGTTGGAAAGATCATCAAATCAGTCTTAGATATAGGGAAAAATAACAGATAGCAAGGAAAGAATCTGTAATATGGAAGTAAAAGTGAAGACAGAAACAGAATGGAAAAACCCACTGTTTTCATTATTAAAGCAGACTTTGGGAGGACTTGGCAAGATGGATACTGGCTAATCAAAATAACAGTGATTAAAGAGGTATCTCCTCACCACATCAGTGCTGGCTTTTTCAGGTCAGTGGCTGCTGCTCAAGACACATCAGAACTGGATAGAGAGGAGAAGCAAGCACAGACACTCATGTACCACAGTATTTTTCAAACTGATAATGGTACTCAGTTAAAATGAGTTTAGAAAACCTTGCTTTAAGTTCTCAGATGGTCCTGAAGATAAGACATTGTCTTATCTTTTTACTTATTATTAAAAATTACATATTTGCAAAGAGAAAAATCGTAGGATTTTTGTTAGATTTAAAACACTGAACAACCATTTACCAAGTGTCTCTCTAGAAAACTCCTTCATTAGATATTTTTATTAACATGATTTAAATAAAATAAATTCCATGAGATTATTCACCCGCTCTTATTTACGCATTTTTAAACTCTTCTGATAATCCATGATAAACTAATAAACATGACTTGCTTTTAGTTGAAATTCCTCTCACGGTCTCTCAAACATTTCTGATCATGATGTCTAGTGAAAAGGAATTATGGCTAATATTTGAGAATTAGAAATTTTTTATTTATTTAGATAAAACCATTTCTATTAAGGGAAGAGGCTTTCTGTTACAAACTCTCCAAATACAGCCATAACAAAAATCTGTGGTTGAAGTAACTTTTTTCAGTAATGGGGTTTGGTTTGGGGTTTTTTTGTTTGGTTGGTTGGATTTTTTTGGGTTTTGTTGGTTTTGGTTTTGTTTTGTTTTGGTTGTTTGCGTTTTTGGTTTTTTTTTATTTCCTTAGAAATCAAATTATTCTAATTAAGGGCCGCATTGATTTTACTCAACTGTAATTGCAGTATTTCGTAAGACTGGGCAAAAGCACCTGAGAAAATAAGTGAGAGGCTCATTGGGAGATGGAAGTGAAAAGAAAGGTATATTATATACAGCTTTTTACTTTCTGTTTTCCACTGATTATAAATTACTTTTCAATCAACTCAAAATACTTCTGCTATGTCATGTAATGAAAAGAGAAATCAAACGTTACAGAAAAGAATATTCTGCTGATAGGAAGATTCAGATTCATGTTCAATCATTCTTTTTGCTCAAATATTTCATGTAAATTCATAGGACTTCTGTGCTGTAAAGCTTCCAAGGTAGGGTGTTCTGAAAAGAAGAAATTGAATGCATTATGAATGAGGTTCAGAAACTATTGATGCATTCTTTTCTGATGCATTTTGCTTTAAGTCGGTTTTATTCTGAAAGATATGCCTGTCAAAAGATGGGCAGTAAAGGCCCCAGCTGTAGGTCTATATGGCATTAAACAAGCCACATATACATGAGCTGTAGTCACTCCAAAAGGTGCCTTAGATGATTTTGTGAAAATGCTGTCTTGCTGCTCAGTGATGGTCAAAAGTCAAAGAGAATACTAAATAAGGATCGTTAATTAAGATCCCTTAATATGTATTTCTTAACAAACAGAAATCATCACAAAGTCGTAGAAATCAATGGTGGAGCCAGTTCTTTATCACTATATGCAGCTCTGGTTCCCATCAGAAAAGAGATGCAGCAAAACCAGAGACGATACAAAGATGGAAGAATAGCAGGATCATAGGGACAGAGCATCCACCACGTTGGGATGGATTAAAGAGCTGTTGGGGGTTGACCCCGACAGGCACCTCAGCCCCACTCAGCCGCTCACAGCTGCAGGCTCACTCTCCCTCAGTGGGAAAGGGACAGAAACAGAAGGGTGAAAGTGAGAAAACTCATGAGTCCAGATAAATACAGTTTAACAGGCAAAATAAAAGCCACATCCACAAGCAAAGTAAAACAAGGAATTCATTCCCCCTTTCCCATGGGCAGCAGGTGTTCAGCCATCCCCAGGAAAGCAGGGTTCCATCACACCTAACAGTGACTTGGCAAGACAAATGCCATGGCTTCAAACATCCCCCTTCAAACATCCCAAACATTCCCGTTCTCCCCTTGGCTTTTATTGCTGAGCTATCATGCGGTGTGGGACATCCCTTTGGTCAGGTGGGGTCAGCTGTCCCGGCTGTGTCCCCTCCCAACTTGTTGTGCACCCCCCCCCTCAGTGTTGGGGCAGCGTGAGAAGTGGAGAAGGCCTTGATGCTTGGGCCTTGATGTAAGGGCTGCTCAGCAACAGGTAAAAACATCCCTCTTATCAACACTCTTTCGGTCACAGATCCAACACAACACCCTACGGGCTGCTGTGAAGAGAATCAACTCAATCTCAGCCAAACCCAGGACAGCACCCAGGCGCTACCAGGTCTAGAAGAGTGATGACTGCAGAGAGATACTCTAGAGCCAGCTCATGAGTGGGGCAACAAGGGGAGTGTTATTCATGACAGAATAACAGAATTTTATCAGAATTTTATTTCAGTTTTCTTCCCATAACAGAAAACAGACACCAATTAAATTGTTAAGTTACAGTGTTAAAATAAAAATAATTACTTTTTCAGGCAATGCATAGTCAAATTGTGCTATTCAGAGGATGCTGTGGCAGTCAAAAAGATGTAATTTGTTCAGTTCGGTTAATGGAGGACAAGTCTAACACTGAGTACTAACACTGGATGAAACTTTGACTCAAGATGCTCCCAGGCTTATAATAAGCTGGAAACTGGGAGAACAGACACAGGAAAGAATACATTTATCCATAGTTTTCTTCCCATTACTCTTCCTTTTGCATCCTCCAGAAGTTCCTGCCAGAAGCAGACTAATCACTTGGACTAATCTCTGGATTGATAAAGTACAGCATTTATGTTCTTATTCTCCAAGAATTTATTAACAGGTGAGCACAAACCAAGACTGAGGAAGTGAAAATCATCATGTCTTGCATGAGCCAGTGTGGCTGCATCCACCTCTAAACATCACACTCCAGGACATTAGGAAGTTCAGTTCACATTGCACATAACATCACCATGGAAAGACTGAAAATGCATCTGTAAAAATAAAGCTCTTTGGAGATGTGAATTAAACAGTGTCACCTTGGCAAGCAAACATTTAGAAGAACGGAAGAATCCTCAGTTATCCACACATTTATATAAGCAGTAAATGCAGGTTATGGGCGGATGTTATCATAACCTATGCTCACAACCACCTTGCTGTTCTCTGCAACGCCAGAGAAAAACATTTCTGCAAGAATATAAAGATAAGGGCTCAGTTAAATTTAGTGAACTATTTTAATCTTAAAATGCAGCCTCTAAACACGTGTAATTGATAGTATATGAATGAGTCATGGAAACTTGCTTTTTATGAAGAAAATTACTAATGTTCAGTTCTGGTTTTTTTCATTACTTTTTATATCACTAGCTTTCTTCCAGCAATTTAGTGATCCTTGATCCACAACATTTATAGCAATTTAAATGTATTTCAGATGCTGGTAACATGGCTTCTGCCTTTTCAAATGCTCATGAGTTTCCAAGCCGTTCTGCTTCCATTTTTGTTCTTTATGACCAGATCATTATTTATGAAGTCTCTAAGGATAAACCCCTGCTTTCCTTAGGCTGGAACACATCCCTTCCACAGAAAGCTTGCCAAGTCCTCTGCAATGAGCTTCCAGTCCAGCACAACTGGCAAGGTCAGCTGTGACCAGCAGAGAAAAGGCACTGGGACCAGAAAGGCAAAGGACGTTCTGGGAGATGCACAACAGGTATCTTGATGAGCTCAGACAGTAGCTGATCACAGAATAAGCCGAGTGGAAGGGAACCACAAGGATCATTGGGTCCAACTCCTGGCCCTGCACAGGACACCCCAAAAATCCCACCATGTGCCTGAGAGCATTGTTCAAATGCTTCTTGAAGTCTGTCAGTCTGGTGCTCTGACTACTTCCCTGGGGAGCCCGTTCCAGTGCCCAGCCACCCTCTGAGTGAAGAACCTTTTCCTAATATCCAACCTAAACCTCCCCTGACACAACTTCAGGCCATTCCCTCGGGTCCTGTCACTGGTCACCAGAGAAAAGAGATCAGTGCCTGCCCCTCCTCTTCCCCTCACAAGGAAGTTGTAACTGCAGTGAGGTGTCCCCTCAGTCTCCTCCAGGCTGAACAAGCCAAGGGACTTCAGCCACTCTTCATATGGCTTCCCCCAAGGCCTTCGCTGTCTTCGTTGCCCTTCTTTGGACACTCCCAATAGTTTAATCTCTTTCTTATATTGTGGTCCTACAATTTCCCCCACTTTGCCTTGCAAGGCTGTGCTGTCATGGAGAATCGTGCCAGGTGCACACTTCCAGGTACACTTCCAGTTATACATGCCTTTGATTGTGCTTCTTTTGGAACCAGGTAGAGCAGTTCATATTTCCCAGTTAAAACAAGTGGAAAAGAAGTTAACATTTAAATGTTATTTGAATTAACTTTTAAAATGATAACCCGAACTTCCAAAAATGATGAGGACTGCTTTCAAGCTGCACTCAGTCAGCAAATCTTTGGAGTGTGTTTGCATGCTGTGACAGCCCCATGGCACTGCCAGGAGGGCTGGTAAATAAATTGAGTGGGTTTTGGGTGGAAATGAACCAGCCACAGCCAGTGGGACTAGTCATGATGTTGTCATAAGATTCTGAAATGGATTGAAATAGGGGAAGCCTTGGAAGCTGTTATCTCACCCGTTCACATGATTTTTTATATCTGTTTCTTTCTAGTTATGTAGCATATATGGAATGTTACTCATGACTCTTGACCACAATATGTGGTGTGCAGCTCCCTTGAAGCTCTCACTTCAAGTATTCCAATGAAATGTTCCCACTGCCATGGCTGCATGGGAACTGGTAAGTCTGTCCTCATTTGAATGGAACACAATTCAGGGACATCTCCACTGCTTTCTATAAAGAGTCTGGAGCTAGAGACATAAAAAATGCTCCTTTTCTGGCCAGAAGAGAACCAAAAGTGCATTTCTAGTAATTTTAATAGTTAACAGCATGTAGCCATACATATTTCTGAGAAAAAGATTTGAATAACTGAATTAAGCTGATGGAATTAATTCATCAGCACAGGAGTCAGTCCATGGTCAGCGTGTCCCTTGCTGCTAAGGGTGACAACTGAAAATGTGAGTTAGGCAGCAGAATATGGGGATTAAGATAAGCATTGTAGGAAAAAAGCTGAAATGGCAGGCAAACCCATTTAGGGTGGAGTGAGATAGAGGAATTCCTCATGAACCAGTCTTGAGGCTAATCTTATTTAAAAGCAATTATGAATTAAATTCATTGAGTCCAGAAATGTATAAATTTACTCATGAAACCTGTTGGTCACACAAAGACAAGAAAAATCATCTGTATAGAGGGATTTATTTTTTAAACAAATATAGTTACATGGCAGTTGAGTACCAAAATGTTAGAAAAGGGATTAAACATAGTGTGAGACAGAAGCCCACTGAGCAAAAGGGCTGTTACTATAAACTTTGGCTGTGAAGTGCCATTCTTGGAGGTTCCAAGGCTTGGCTAGACAAAGCTAAAGCTGTCATTATCTAAGTTGGCAACAGTTTCTTTCTGAGAGGGGAACTGGACCAGGGATCCAGAGATCTTTTCCAACCAGCTTTTTGTATTTCTGTGAAAACGAATGAGAGAATGAAAGGCAATTGTATTACTCTCATCATTGACTATGAATTGCCATTGCAACTCTGAGGAAGATTTTGTAGTCCCAGAAGGTGTCTGGTAAGGTATTTCCTGTAGAAATAAGCAGTGATTTGGGAAAATGTGGGTTTCCAAGTGAGTTATTTTATGCTGCTGTAGTGACCTGTGCTCAGGAAAGATTACTTTTAACTTAAAACTGTGCTGAAAGAGCAGGATAGGACTAAAAGTCAGCCAGGATTTGGGATGTACCTCTCTGGATCTTTGAACTGTAGGAAGTGTGTTATAAAACACAAAATATTTTTGGGGTTTTTAAACACAAATTCAAACTTTAGTGGAAAATAATTTAAATGAATTAATATTTGAAAAAAAAAAGGTAAGATAGAAGTGAAATATCAAGAAACTTAAGTTAGAAGGGATTCTGGGGTGGCTGCAGTCTGGACTGCAGGATACATTGCGACGTTATATTTTTACTTTTCTTCCAAAGCTCTGAATAATGTAGGATTTGAGAAACTCCATCATGCTGATAATCTGAGGACAGGTAAGGAAGGAATAGAGAGTAAGAATTTTCATCCTTCAAGAAAATCACATTACACAGACTATCTTTCTTCTCCAGAATAATTTAACAAGAATAGTCCAGGTCAGCCTGCAAAATTTTTATTAAACTTGCACATATTTCCTGAACAGGTGAAAACCAGTAGACAAGTGGCTGATTTGTCCTTGTCATCCAGAAAGGGAATAGTTGATGTCAAGGACAGCACACCTCATCTTGGGCAGTTTACATGCAACCCTGCAACGTGTCCATTTAAAACTTTAAAAAATGTCTGTCAGTTCTTGAAGTTTCTCTGTTCTCTCTTCCTTATCAGTGTCAAGCCAACCAGTTTGCAGATTCAGGGCTTGTCTCCATGCAAATTTTCACCAATAGTTCAAAAAAATTCTTTCCCTTAATCTTATTTTGAATTAATTTTTTGGGGGGAGGGGGGAGGGAAGAGGAGAAAGAAGGCTACTTTAGAGTACACAGTATGACTCAAAACAAGTCAAGTCTAAGGAAAGCTGAATTTATAGCTAAATAGCAGGGCTGGGATTCAGGAGATCTGGATTATATCCTGGACTGCCACAGACTTCCTGTATGATCCAAGCATATGAGAAATATTCAGTTTTCCTCCTAAGAAAAATGTGATTACTTCTATCAAGGTAGTAAACTGGGAGAATTTATTAACTGATATTTTTCAAGTACTGTGACACAAATGAGACAGTATAGAGCCACAAAAATTTGATATAAATTATATTTCATCACTGTGCATAGCAGAGTTTCTACACCTGGAACTTATTCTATTTCTTGGTAGAAGTCTAAATTATTCATGCACTGCAGATTTTTATCATGAAATATTAGCAAAATCTTATCTTTCACTTGGTAAAATTCATTTTCTTTGATTTCTCTCTTCATCATTCATTTTCCAGCCCTTTCTCTTTAAGCCACTAAATCTTCCCTACATTCATACTTTACCAACTGCCCCTATTGTAAGGAAATTCAACTTGCAGCTCCTCTGAAAGGCCACAGGTAGGACTTTATACTATCCCACACATGGGCATAGAGTGACAAATCTTTCTTTTAGGTTTAAGCAGCTTCTGACCTCCTTTTCCCATCCCCCTTCTTTTGTCTACAACTCTCAGTGTGCCGAATTAACCATTTGTATTAATTAACATGATGAAACAGAGCCTGGGAGTGCTCTAAGGTAAAAACAACCATATTTTGCAGGGTGATTTTTTTGATGGGGATGTAGAGAATCGTGCTTTTGCCAAGAGGGAAGGTGATATTGATCAGCAGCACATCTCGTGTCTGTGCTAAACACTGCCATTCCCTTGCTCTGCCTGCTGGCCCAGGAACTTGCGAAGAAGATTGCTCTGCACCACCTATCTGCTCCTGCATTTCAGGAGAGAGACAGAAACCAACCCTCAGCTTCCAGCTCCACTCCAGCGAAACTAATCTAACAAATAATGTGAATTGACAGCCCCTGCAGCATCATTAACAAAACAGTTTGATTGCTAAATTAACTGCCTGATCACAGTCTTGCTCCTTTCCAACAAAACCGGTTCAATTGCCCCTTCCAGCTCTGTACAGAAGTAAGCTGGCCTTTTCACAAAATCACTCAGAGCTGGCAATACATGGGGTGTGCCACATTATTTAAATTCTGGATGTCACCCTCAGAAATAAATACTGTGAGCTAAAACCCACAAATACAGCCAACTTGCCCATGATTTATTCATGAAAGGAGTAGGATATGAATGCAAAGGGGTCCTAAACACCATGTATTAGGAAAAGGGATATTAGTCAAATTAAGTAGCTTTGTTTCAATTTCACCACCTGTGATATCTTTAGATCTTTTTACAGCCTCACAGGGAGCAAACAGCTTTGACTCTGGCAAAAAATGTGCTTTGAAAATTATTCATATGATGCTACAAAAGGTTTTACCAACCATTTTCAAAAGGACATGATATATGAAAGCAAAAAAAAAGGTGAATAAAAGTATAAAATGGGAAATATTACACAATTTCAAGGAGAAAATTTTCCTTATCGGAAAAATAAGTATCATAAGACAACAGCAAGAAACAAAGAACCAAGGTTTTATAACAGACAAATGGGCACAACAAAGCTTTCTAGCTTGCATCCACACGTGAAATTTCTGGGGTTTGGTCCTTTTTATATAGAGGGCAAAAAGAAAGGGATGGCAGGAAGAAGCTGCTGCTCTGGACAATCTTAAAACTTCATCTTAATATCACAGAGCTAATTCCACCTTCATTGAAACTGCGATGAAGGAACCAAAGAAAACTTCTATAATTAAATACAGTCAATTGATATTTTGCAGTTTTATTTGTTCTTGCAAATCTGTAAGGTTTCTGAAACAATAGAGTCTGAGACATTTGATGTGTAATGAAGTTTTTCATTCTTCTGGGAGTGGAAATCCTGAACAAAAGTATCAGTACATCATATTGATTTCATCTCATAAGCAGCCTGGAAACTGCTATGCTAAGGGCTGGGGAAGGGCAAGGAACATCTTCGAGCCATCAGCAATAGCAAGAAAATGTCTTGGTGTGCAGAAAATCAGCAGCTACACAGAGAAATGCTTCAGCCCAGAAAAGAACTGCAACGCCTTAGCTTGGAGCCTTCAGATCAATACAACTCCTGTATTATACAGCAAGGAAATATTGCTCCTAGAAAATGGACTGGTCAGCTCAAAACAGAGCTGAAAATAAAGTTACCCTCTAGAAAGGACAGCCTACAGAAAAACAGTCTTGGGAGAGTGTTAGGGAATAGTTAAAATGCAAGACAGAGAGCTGGGTGTTGCCTTGTGCTCAGGTGTGAATTGTGAACTCTTTGGGTTAGAAAGAGACCAAGAGGTTGTACAGTGACAATGTTTAGGTGTGTTTTTCGTGAAGCTTTTGCTATACGGGATCATTGATTTGATCTAGTATGGCATGCTGTACTATCTATGATATAGCAATGCATTCAGAAATGTTTCTAAATAGATAAGCACACAAAAAAAACCTCTTAAAAACTAGCAGACATATACACAGTACTCTGTTTATAACAGAGTTGCGGGTTTTTTCCCTATTTTACACGAATTATTTCCCACTGTAATGACATCTCATAGAACCCAGTTGAATGACTCTTGGAGTAAAATGATATTTGCAGTAAATTTATGAGAATCTGAACACTGTATAGATAAATAGAAAGCCCTCACTTTGAAACCCATATAGCTGTCTATTTCTGGAACACTAATTTTATCTGTAAGCAAATCTATGTTTTTTCCATCACTGTTGACTTGGGAAAGTCAAGTTCCAGCTTTCTTATTTTTCCCCGTCCAAGATGTGGCCTTAGCAACAATCATTGCATTTGGATGGTGTGAGATTTGATGGAGATCCTTGAGTATTTTAAATACACTGTACCATTCTCAAGTGCAATCATTAATTGCACAGAAACTTCTGTACTAATTCAGTGTCGTGTGTCAGTGACGTACATCCTAGTTTTCAGAGTCCAGGGATCATCTCTGGGGTTTGTTAATTTGGTAGGTACTAAAACAGCAGTTTGTGATTAATCACAAACAATATTGCTGGGGGTGAGGCAGAGAAAAAGATGAAAGAAAAACTATGTGTAGGAAACAAGGCTTAGAAACAAGCAGGAATTAATGTAAATGTCATTCAGGATTACTCTTCTGTACAAGTAGTGCTTTAGACTACTATTCTTATTGTCCATCCATAACACACAACAGTTTTAAAAATAGGTCTGCATTGGAGGTTACAAGGAAAATCTAGTGGGCTCCTCCCTCCACTTCTTTGAATTCCTCATCTACATTACAGTGGTTGATTTTTAAAGAATGTTAAGTGATATTGGGACCTAGATGGACTTGTGTAAGTGTTTACTTGTTTACTCTCATTTGAAATTCAGCTAGAAGCTTGCTTCAAGTTATTATTCATCAAAAGAGGAAGAAACAAAATCGGGCCTAATGACCATCTGCATCTTGGCTGGACCTGTATCCTCAAAATCTGAGACCGCTTTTAATTTATTCAGTATCTCTTCTTCCACAGTAACAAAGTCATAGGCCTGATAGAAGTATTCCAAGTAGTGCTACCTCAAATCTCTCAAATTCAAGTTCTAAGTAATTAATGATGATAAAAGCCATCTTGGTTTAAGTAACTGCCATGAAGTTAAAACAAACATTTGCAAGGAGATAGCTGAAAGAATAAACAGAAAATTTGGGCAATGATAGTGAGACTTTCTGATGTACGAGCCAGAGATCCTGCTGGAACCCACAACCGGGAGGTCATACTGCAAGTCTGGAGCTGTCTGCACTGCTGTCCAACGGCCCCAGATGAGATGGGAGTGATTTTAATCACTCACTGACATAAGTTAACTACAGCCTTCAAAAGAGCTCCCCAAACACTGATGCAGCTGATCCAAGCCCTCCCCTTATGCTCTTCTAGTGGGGTGTCAATTTATGTCCACACCAAGATCACTTAGGAAAGGGTTTCATGTTGACATGCTTTGGTCTTCCAGCTCCCTGCCCTGGCACTCGCCCTTTTAGCTTAATGTTCCAGTCTATTTTCTTCCCCAAAGGGTGTCATGACTGTCTTGTCTCAGCTGTAGCTGTATTCTTGTTTTCCTCCTGCCATAACAATTCTGAAAATGTATCCAGAGACCATAAATAAGGTGCAGACCAATGTCAGCAAACATGTCCATATAAACTACAGGGAAATACGTACAACATCATAAAATATTCACAATATTGCAAAAGAAGGAACTGCATCCTGAGGAAATGCAAAAGATGAGTTACAAACATGCTATAAGATGGGTAAGTATTGATAAGGGATTCTGGAGATCCTATATATTGTACACAAAGGAAACCACAAAGCATAAGCAGGGAAGAACAAGCACTGTTGCTCCAAACTGTGTTTATGATCAGCAAAACACCAGATCGGCATCCTAAGTTTTGCTGATGTTTTAGGATTTAAATATAGGCTTAAAGCTTGAGATGTGCTCAGCTAGATACCTGAATGGGCCTGAGAGAATGTGGTTCTTTACTAGGAAATGAGCACATATTCCTAGCTGGTATCAACCTGTCACTTACAATAATACAGTAGATACAATAGTATAGTAGTTGAAAATTTGAATATTTAAGCAATAAAAATTTATTGTGAGCAGATATCCAGATGCTTTTGGGTTTTGTTCATTGCAGAAGATGAACTAAAACATATTACAGAAGATTTATTTTAGAGCAGTAATAATTTTCTTCAGACAACTACCATGATACCATCACATCTGTGTATCCACTGGAGGAAGAATTGTACACAAAGCATAGGTGTTTCACCAGCCAAAACTTGTGACACACACCTTCCCTGATAGGATTTCTGCCCTGCTAAGATTGTTTAGTGCCTGTTGCTGAGAGACATGAAGTACGTATCAAATAGATATGTCAGGAATAGCAGTGACATAGCTGAGCTTGTGATAGTCCATAGGTTACCTTGCAGGAATTTGACTCAGCATGTCTGAAATTCATGCCTTTACAAAGGCAGATGGCAAACTTTGAGTGGTATTAATAAAGAAACAAAATGCTAACTATTTTCAAGTAGAAAACTGAAGGGCAAATTAACGAGTCATGCTCAAAAATTGGCTTTCTACTTAGCTGGTTTTGAGCTATACTCTGATGGTTGGCAGCCTGCTGGCTGCTGGGATTGTACCTTTAGTGAAGCATTTGCAATTAAATAGGTACAAACCGTACACTAGCAAAGGAGTGAAAGCCAAAATTATAGTGTTTTGGCTTGGGAGAATCATAGAATAAAGATGTGCTGGTTCTAAAAAAAATTTCCGATACAGGGGAAATACTTCAAGACATATGAAAGTATAGAGAATATTATTTTTCCATTACAGATTTTGGCTTTGGGAATCACAGCAAACATAATCCATCAGCCAACATAGTTAATGCCACAGTGTTTAAGTTTGGTGACGAGATCAAGAGTCATTATCTATGTTTAATGCTCCCAGAATGTGTTACCTTATTGGCTTATTGCTGTAAAAACACTTTCTATGTCTGGTGGTGTGAAAGGCTTTTGCCTTTTCTGTCTTAGAAGACGTATCAGAGCTTCCCCATTCTATTATTTACTCGGAAAAGTTTTCATTTTGTTATATGTAGAGGGGCAAAAAATGGCCTTCATGTCATCTAAAATGTGTAAAATTTCTATGTAAGAGGGCAGGAATGTGGACCATCGGTTGACAGGTGGATTGCACCTGAACACCTGAATTTTTCAGACTGTACATCTTAGCTACAAACTGGAGCAAAGCTGTTCAGGTTTTACATGCAGCACACATTTCTGAAAATTTAGGTTCTAGTTTAGATTCCTACATACACAATGGAAAATATTTAGGAAGATCATTCACAGTTCCTCATGAAAATGGTCCTCAAGTAGTGATTGACTCGAATGGGATCTTCAGCAGAGCTCTTGGCTTTCTATCACAGCCCTTTTTCCACCCACTTCATCCTACATGTGGCCTCCCCAAACCAACCTTCCCTTTGCACTTCCATTGTCCTAATTGTATTTCTACAAAGTATGATCCTAGCTTTGACCCCAACTTACTTCCCAACTTCACATCCTTTTTCTTGAAGTTTTTCCTCTAATTTATTTTATGCGTTAATCTAAATTTTTAAAATGTGCTAAAGCAGTTGACTACAAGTTATCTGTGAAGGTCAGAAGCCATTTTCCGCCCTGTGAGCCAACAAAATATTTCAGTATCCAGATTGTCCGAAGAAACCACTATTTTTGAAACCCGATGACACATTGCATGAGGAAAGTTAAAACCACTTGAAAACATTGCCAAATGCTGAGATGAATAATTACAACTCAGAGGAAATAAACTATTCAGCCCAGACATTTGGAGAACATATATAGAAGTACAGTTGTACTATTCATGGATCAGTATATGAATAGGAAATTGGAAGAACTTTTCTAGGCTTGGGATGAATAGAGAGCACAATAGGGGGAGAAGATGAACTGAGACTAAATATCTCTTTATAGTGCTCACATTTCTTCCAAAGTATCTACGTCACAGCAGTTTCCATTCATCCAGGCACAATGGAGCAGCACCAGACTGAAACCACAGCTGAAACAAGTGACTGAAATAGCATTAATAGCAAGTTTTGTGATAGCAGTTGACAACAGATCAAAACCTAATGATTTTTGTGACTAATTCATCTGTCTAAATTCTCAGATTTGTAAAAGTTTATAACTTTTTTCCTAACTTTCTCTATTTCTTTCCAAAACTTTGGACATATTAATGCAGTTAAGATCCTGTAGTCTAACGGGAGTATAGGAAGTATAATTGCATGGGTCATGAGGTCTAATCCCCTGCTGCTTTAAACTCGTAATACATTGCTCTATCTAAGCCACATAAACAGGAATCTAAAAGTGGAATTTTCCTTAGCTCCCATGAAGCTTTTTCAAAACCTCACTCCTCTGGTGATTGCAAATAACTTTCTAGCTTCCAGTTTCACTTTATGTGATGCCAGTCAATATCTGACTTATTCTTATATGTAAATTTGCATAGGTACCAGAACAATAAAAAACTACTGCTGCTGATTTTGTGCACCCAAGAACAATTGTTACTGAACTTTAATCCTTTGAAATTAAACCCTCCCCCTCCTCATTAGTATGTTTCAAAGCATTGCTATAAATCCAATATTTCAGTGCAGTGAAGCCAGAAAGGGTTGTAAAATATCTTCCTACTGAATGTCCTAAGAGTGGGTTAATAAAATCAGGGATATTACGGTTTAAATTAAGATGCAGATTTCATAAGCAGTTAAAAGAGTGGGAAAACCTCAACATATCTATAGCACAGCCCTGTCAGACTGCCAGTGAGAGGGGAATTGTCTGTGAGGGGTAGCAGCACATCTGCTGAACCCTTTGGGGAACAGCAATGGTCCCTCACAGGCACGAGCCAAGGCCTCCACCAGGGCAGGACATGAAATATCCAAGAGGCAGGATCAGTGCTTGGGCTGGATTTTTAGCTTTGCATTCAGTCAAAAAGTAGATAATTCTGTAAATAGAACACTTAATTGAGATGTTTAAAGTTAGATAAAAAGGAACTAGGCCTAAATGATAAAAAACTCCAATACTGCCTGTGTCTTTCAAGTTGCTCTCACCTCATGTTTGGGGCATCAGGATAAGAACCAGAGCTATACCCTGATCAAGATATATGCTGGACTTTTAAAAGATTAAAAAAAAAAAACGCATTAACAGTATTAATTCCATATGTTTCACAACAAAACGGTACTTTCAAGTGTCTAAATTGATAAATTATTGTCCTCATCCAAGAAACAGGATGTTATGGTCTTTAAATGCAAAATGAAAATGATTTTTTAAAGATGTGTATTTGAGGGAAACAGTGTTTTTCTTCATGTTTTTATTGTTGAGTAATAAGGTCAAGTTAAGTGTTTTTTAAAACAGGCCATATGATTTTGGTACTTATCTGAATAACAGAAGCTATAATCTGCAGGAATGATTAAATTGTCCAATTCATCACCTGGCTAAGGCACAATCATCCTCTACAGCACAATTTTCTCAATTGAATTGAGAATTACTCAGATTATATTTTAATTTTCAAATTGCTTCTCGTGAGTGCAGTTCTGTATAACAAAATGTCCCCTTGTAGTCAGGATCCATTATTAATTATACTGTTATAAACTTGCTTACTGATTCCCTCATTATTTGCAGAGTATTTTTTCATACCCTGCAGAGACAGGCAGGCAAAGCCCAAGGCACTAATTAAGAGCAGGTGAAGAATATAAGCAGGAAACCAGGGATAAGCAGTGGCCAAGGGCTACAGCTAAATAAAGCCTTTCTGAACAGAGAATTTCATAGCTTAACAGGATTGTGTTGAGAAGCAGTCTCAATTACAAAGGCACCAACTGAGAAATCCAGAAGGGTTTCAGCATAAAACACAGCTCTTCATTTTGGTTTCTGTTGTCTTCCAAATCCAATATCCATATTTATTGGAGTATCCTGGGGTACTGACTACATTCTGTAGCATATTGCTAGAAAAATATTTATTTGTCCTGTGTGAAAAATCTATAACTAGTTTGATACAATATATACTTCTTTAATGGTTTGATGCAACATATACTTATCTATTAAATGGTTTGATACAATAACTCAACCTAAATTGCATGTCAGCCAGCTCATAATATATCCCAGTCTAGGTTAAGATATGGATATTAAAATACAGTTGATTGTAAATAAGAGAACTTAATTAACAGAAAGCATTTTATTTTATTCAGTTGGACACATAGGGTCTGATTATTTAGGACCTTTTAAATTTATTAGCATTGTGCAGTCCAAGGAATCCCCCTTGCAAACTGGAATGACCTGTATCCTGCCAGAGTCACTGCAGCAAAAGTCACCCCCAAACTCCACAGACAGGGCAGTGTTGCAGGGGTGCCACACAGCGACTCTGCCTTTGCACAGCAGATTGTAGGTTGTGGGGCTGCCTTTCCTGGGCACGGGCTCTCAGGCCTCTCATGAGAGCCCTGTTCCTCCTCGTGGTCTGTGTAAATTCCCTTTTAGACTGTCACTCTGTCACCCAAGGGCTGACCTCTGCCTTGGTACACGGAGAGTTAGGAACCGTGCTGGGAACAGCACTGGAGTTGGGAGATAGATGGGGATTTGGCTTATGCACTGACAAACGAAAACAAAAAGTGTCCTTTAAAAGCCATCTTGTTCTGTAGTCCACACCAAAATTACATACTCACACACACATAAGCACACACATACAGTTTGGAACACTTTTTCTCTTGCTGTAGTTCTTAGGTTCAGCTCCCTCACAAAGATGAAAGGAAGACAAGATGGCCTTTCTGACTCTTTCACCATCCCAGGCACTGATCTCCTTTACCTTTTCAAATGTCCCAGTTGGAAGCTCCTTGGTGCAGTCAGAGAAAAGGGAGCTTTGTGCTGCATTCACACCTGCCTGTGGGCCAGTGGTTATGGGTACAGAGCTAAAAGTCTCCTGCAGCTCATACAGCCCAGTGTGGCCATGCAGGAGTTGTGAGAGCAGTGTTTGCTTCTACAAGCTGATTCTGGAGTGCAGACTCCCTTACTCTCCCCTTCCAGAGTACACTGCCTGTATTCCAGGGATAACCATTTCTCTAATTATCCAGAACTTTTGTAAGGGATCCACTTTATCCATTTGAAAGGACTCAGGCTTGCCATGGAAACCTGTGGGTGCTGTTGCCAGAACTGATGGGAATTGCCAGTATCCCTGCTCATCTGCACCCTGGCTCTCCTGCATGCTCAGGCTCATCAGCTCCAGAGCAGCTCACCCGCAGACATCAAGGTGATCTGGTTGTGGGGCTGCCCCTTTAGCAATGAGGGAGAGAGGACATGCACGTGGGTGAGGACACTGAAGTGCCTTGCAGACATGCTGTTGGCTGCCAAAGGGTCCAGACTGATGCAGTTACTACAAGCACACACATAAGATGGGAGAGGATGAGAGCTCAGGTCTCCCAAAGGCTCAGAAGGGGCCTCTGGGTGCTGTGGCTTCTGTGATTCACAGAGATACACACAGAAGGGGACGGACTCTCTGGTCCATGAGGGACACCAAAGCAGAGCTCCATCCTCTGTCCCTGCTCGGTGTTGCTGCCAGCAGAGGGACTGCCCCGTGAGGTGCCACCTCCTCCTCCACATGTACTCACCTCTCTCTGACCCCACCAGCAATGCCCCACTACCAGTCTCTTCCCTGTGCCCATTCCCGTTGCAGATATAGGAGTAAATACATATCTTTCAGGGAAGAAAAATATGATACATGGTGCTGCCTCTACAGGAGAGACTGCAGAGCTTTCCTCTGTTCTTGTTCCATTACATTGTACTTCTGACAGATAACTGAGCAATCACGTTTTAAGCAAGCTGTAGTAAGTAAAAAATAGCTGCTGGCCATGGAAGTGTTGACATTCATAACATATGTGATCACCTGGGTCTGCTCTAGGTGGGTTTCATTCTCATGTCCTTGCAAGCACATCCAGGTTGCAGGAAGCTACATATCCCCCAGTGGAGGATCTCTTGTAGGGGCTGTCTTTTACGTGTCTGTCTTACAGCTGCTGAATTAAAAAGTAAAATATTAATTAGCCACATCCTTCAGCATGGCCATGACCCACTGAATCAGTAAGAAAACTGCATCATTTGACACGATTTTTTTTAAACACAAGTAACAGAATTTCTGTGCAAAATTTTTAAAATTTTTATTCTCTGATTCCTTGTCAGTCCATTATGGTGTTATTGACTACTATTATCTGTAATAGCATAAAGATGTAAACACTTATTTGTTCACAGCTTTATATATAACATCTCAGAGAAGGCTGTTAGGTATGTGACATTAAAAACTGAAGCCAGAGAAGAACAAAAGAGCAAAACCAGAAGTAAACTATAGTGAATTACAGTATGAAATCTATTTACACACATTAATCTATACAACATCATAGTCTGTACATTTTGTAAAAAATAATCACATTCATTTACATAATCTTTAATTTTTACCATACTTAACAGATATAAAGTTATAACAAGGATGACAAAAGAAAATTTTGAAGTAATACTTGTACTAATGTGCCAGGACAAAAAAAGCTGCAGGTTATCACAAACTTATTACAGTGCTTTGGGAAATAGAGGGGTTTGGGACATTTCACTGTTTAGCTGACAATGGAAATGTTCCTTACTTAGATTTAACTGAAACCTGCAATCATTGGGCAGAACCAGGTTCAACATGGAGTGGTTAAACCATATCACAGAATGCTCCTTTTAAAAGTTATCCTGATGTACTCTTGTAACATACATGTTAGAACACCTTTTTTTAAAATCTTTTTTTTCATGAAGAGAATAGCACTGCATACTACTTCTGTATTTGGTCACGTCAGGGTGGTACTGACAGCCCACAGCTTATATAGGCACTCATGGTAACACGAAGGTACTTTTGTTAGTAAAAGTATTTCCTGTATCACTATGCACAGACAGTAATTGTTCAGACAATGACCCTTATACACATAGCAGCTTTCTCTGCAGGTTACTTGCCAGCTCCTTCTTTTTATCAGACATATTTAGTGTTTGATTTTTAATTAGGGATGTCTGAAAAAAATCTGTATAGAGTGAATTTGGATTTTATCCCCAAGCGCTTTGCTGAACTGGGTAAATTCACAGTCAACAGAAGATGTTTTTTTAGAACTTACAAAAATAGGAGACAAATGATGCAGATGATTCATCTTAGTCCTTACACGTGGAGTGTGTGACACATGGCAGTGCCTTATTTCATCAATCTGTCCCAGACAGAGTCTCTGGTTTGCTAAGGGTCTATGCCTGTTGCTTTCCCCTTCATCGTATTAAAGGCAAAGGGAAGCCTGTGTGGGGTGAATCAGGACATGAAGCAGATGCTACAGAGTGGGGTAGGCTGGCTCCAGCTTGACCATAATTTGAAGCCTTTTTGTAGTGCTATTTGCCACCAACTATTGTTCCTACAGTACAGTCCCAACACATACTTAAACTGGGTATTCCCCATCTGGCTGCCTGCAGCACCCATCACTGTGCCCTTCAGGGGAAGTCTCCTGGGTTCTCATGCACTCCAGCACGGAGCACTTCCTTAAATACATGTCAAATTCTTATAAACTCATGAAAACCAGCATTGCTTTCAGTAGCTAAGAGGGTGCTCTCCACGTTCCCAAGGTTATTTTGCTAAGTGCCTGACCCAGACACCAAGGTCAACATATTTTAAACAGGTACCAGTTTATGTGGCAAAGAACACATCAGCAATGCTCTCATTACAGGTCACTAGGCAGTTCCTGGTCAGATAAAATGTAGATTTTAAAGGTATGACCAGGTGAGCTGCAAAGTGGGAGTGAGAAACGTGGTCAATGGTGTGTGCATTCCTAAAGCAGGAGATACCGAAATACTTTCTTTGCTTGCCTTGCCAAAGCTGTTATGAATGAAGTGGAGCACAGAAGTGAATCAGGAAGAATATTTGAGAAAATGCCTTGCTGTCAGAATTTAAAATATTTGACACGTTTAGTTTCTCAGAGAGGAAATCAAGACTTGATATAAGGAGTGTTTTTCAAGACACGACATAAGGAAAATTTCTGATAGTCTAAAGCACTTTCATTTAGCACATGACCCCTCTACAAAAGGCAAAAAAAGCCAAACACCTAACCCAAAACGAGAACCATTTGTTGGAAGCTAAAGCCAGGCAAATCAAAATGGGACAAAAGGCTATGGGCTTTATCATGGAAGGCAGGGAACGACAAGGACACCTAACCAAATGAACTGTGGGATCCTCCATTGCCAGACTTTTTGAATTACACTGCACATTTCTAGGAGGATAACTTTGGCCAACCTAAGTTAATTGGCTTAAAAAGGAGTATTTGTGTACTATTACCCAGATAACTTAATGATCTCATCTGGAGAGATTAATCTTAAATAATTTTGGATGAAGAGTGAGAAATCTAAGTACTAGCCAGCTACGCTTGCTCATTTTACAGTAAGTACAGAGAAAAAGGTGATCTAGCTCACCTACCTTAGATACCCAGCTGAACGTGGAAGGAATCATCTTCAACTAGTGCCTATTTCTCTGTGATGACTATGGAAGGCACTTAAAAATAGTCTTTAGCTCAAACACCCAGCTTTTTAGATACCGAAACCAGGGCAGATGAATTTCACCTGAGTTTATCAAGCACCCAGCTGAAATCGACTCTGCAGAGGAAAATTTAAGTCAGTGTCCATATATATTTATATTTTAATTATGGTTAGTAACAGGAGAACAAACTGTCAGTGTGTTCCCCAGGCATCAGCAGCAAATAATGCTGACAGAAATCACTCAAAATGAATGGTGCCTCCAGGGGACGTAAAGCATGACAATTAGCCACAGTACTGAGAGTGAACTGTATTACCATTCTTGTTCAGTGACTACAAGGTGTGCTACTGGCTTTCCAGTGGGGACAAAACCCCCCAGGTTTCCTGCTCTGAAGACTTTACAACTCAGTTTGGACCCTGATAGAACCAAAGGGGAAAAGGCGACAAGGGAATAAAGAAAGGGAGGACCACGGTAAAGTTACACTTGTCTTGCAGCCTCTACTTCCTCCTCTGACTGGACTGAACAAGAACTAGGATTCGGGATGACAGAAGGCCAAGTGATGTTTCATTGCACTGTTCTTTTGTCCCTTTAGACTTACCACAGCACAGAGCAGGAGCATTTAATCCCATACTCCTGTGCAAAATGCAACGAAAGACAAAGCCATGACAACCTATCTTGTTATGGGTGTCATAAAGATGCAAAACATTGTTCACGTTCTAGATTCGTCAAAGTGTTCTGCACCTTTTACATACATTTTTATATGACATGTATGTGTGCATGATAAGGCAGCTGAAAGTCAAACTCATGATGATAGGGTTGATGCTGTAACTTTGCATAAAGTTGTTTGGAAATCAGAATTTTTTGGGGAGTAAAAACAAGTGAGCAGAGCGTCCTCTGGACCTTTACTGCCATGATAATGCTTGCATAAAGCATTGTGAAGTTATACTGTCTCATGGAAAACATATTTTCTGCATTTAGATTATTAGTAGAGGGATGAGGTTCTCCAAAGTACTGTACTTTTCACTGGTTTGAAAGAAAAATATGTACAGCACCTCTCTCCCCTGTGTGCCATTCTTTGCATGTCCACATAGTCCTTTGTCCTTTACAAATTTAGTGATACCATCTATGTTCTCCCACTGGAGCAACTCCATTGTCTCCTGTGGCATTTCACCCTACAAGAAAAGTAGAATCAAGTCTAAATGCATCTGCACCCTGTTAAAGGAAACAGTGCTGGTTTGTTGCAATGTACGATGTATTTTCTCATTAAGGCTTTTCTGTTTTATAACCCAGAAATAATTAAAATGCAGATTTTCTCCGTGCTCACCTAATTAGAACAAAGATAGTTTTCTCTAGGATACAATGTATTACAAACACATATAATTGGTGATGCATCATGCAGAACAGACTGATGGAAATGACTGCTTGAAACCCCTATTTCTATGCCATCATTCTGTCTGTGTGTCAGCTCGCTCATACAACCTCATTTGAGCAGAAAGATGAGCACACTTGAATGCCTGTCACGTGTGCCTTCCTACCCTAGAAATTCAGGCAAAAAAAGAACATCCTGAACGTCACAGGGAGCTGAGCAGTCCCAATGCCACTTCAGACAAAGCAGCCTAAAGTGCACAGATGTGTTTAATTTAGGCATAGAAGCAGCCCCCAAAGCTCCAATGGGTCTTCATATATTTGCAGTTAAGAGTTTGTGGTAAGTTTTTCCAGAGATCCTGGAAGAATACTAGGGTTTAGCAGTGGCTTCCGAGTCTAAAGACTTTGGGAATATATTTAGTTTAAATAGATGTGTGGGGGCATATATTTAGACCCCCATGAGACTATCCCTGGACAGCCTACTTCCATCCAGGACCTCATAGTTGCTTCACCAAGCAGAAGACACTCTGAATGACCTGGAAGTGATCAGTGGCTTCTTAAAATTCAAATTTTGTAAGTAACAATTCATTGAGTGATTATTGTTTAATTCAGATGATATCCACTGGGTGTCATGTTAACACTCAGCACGTTACCTGTTCTGCAGTAGTCATGTGAACCATGGGGCCTTTTCTATCTTTGGTCTGACAAAACCTCGTATCCCATTAAAAAAAATCCCAGGGCAATCCCATTAAAAAAAATTGTGTTTGACTGATAAATAGCTAGATTAATTCAGACCAAGAGCTGTAGGGACACTTTCACAGCTGCTGACAATATTCCCAGTACTGGTAATATTTCCAAGGATGTACAAGTATGACTGTCAAGATATGCCCTTGCTGCTGTTCTTCCCTTTATCTGACAAAATTATGGATCTTGGATTCTGGTAACTCCATACAATCTGTTATCTGAAATAACAGAGCATTTATAGAGGTACTCGTGCAAATACATACTATTCCCACTTGTTATGTAGGGTGGACATGGTTAAATATCACATGGGAAAGAAACATAATTTGGTTTATTTCTTTTAAAGAGTGTAAATGTTCTGTGTATTTTTGTAAGACTCTGTCAGTTCCCTGCCTTTTTTTTTAAACACGGCTACATAAGAGCCTTGGCATTGAGAATTCCTTCTTTATGCCTTTTATGGTAATTTTTAGGGATTCTGTCTAATTTTTTTTTTTTTTGCTGGAGTCATGGTTAGGACTAAATTTTAAATTATCTCCGATAGCTATAGAAGCAAATAAACCTAAAAGAATTTACATTATTCCTTAAATGGGAGTTGTAACTTTGCTGCAATATTCCTTGTGTTTAGCTGTCACATATGTAGTCCTAGAGCCATATTTCAATGAAAATACTGTAAAAAACCTGTATTTTCAGTGTGTAATGTGCTATCCAAGGCTGTTTATCCTATGCCAGGCTTCTTTAGCAAAAAAAACGCCTCTTCAGAAAATTGTTTAATAAAAGATAAACACAAATCTCTAAACAGAAGAGAACTGATGACTGAATTAGCACTATTGGAAAATGCTGCAGTTTTATTCAAGACTAACAGTCTTTTCTGTATGGACATTAAAGGTAGCCCTACATTCTGCACCCAAACATTAAACTAGGCACTTTTGAAAGTAACAACAGGATTGGAATCAAACTCTGTAGAAAGTAATCTCTGAAATTTATACCATTAGCCTAGAAGTACTACCTCTTTCCCTCCGTGTAAACAATGTTCATGATTTCCTGGATTAGCACTGAACTCCCACTGCGGTTAATTATTGTCTTAGATTTTTTAAATTTTTATTTTATGTTCCATAATTAGAAAAGAATTTCCTAATCCTTAAGGCAGTGTTTCCTTAAGTATAAATAAAGTGTAAGAAATTTTCTTGCTTCCCATATTAACCCTTGCAACACGTTCCAAAGCAGTCTGCATCGAACAGAATACCATGCCTGAATCCTGGAGGGTAAGGGGATTCAAAACAAGTTTTTGAATTGTTACAGCTAGTAAACTGCAAGAGAACATCAGAATTAATATGAATACCATTTAAACAAAACAGAAAGCATCCATGGAGTAGGCTTCTCTGTTATTTACAGGTTGGCTGCACAAACCAATTTCCCAAATACCAACATGTAGAAAAGCAAAGCGCTAAACTGTACATTTTATAAAATATCACATCAAGCTGCATAATGAATGACATATCCCACAGTTTTTCATGTTTTGGGGGACCTAGCTCATTTATATCATGGTGGTCTCTGTCTGCATAAATGAGTGAGCTCTTGAATTCCGGTGGAGCTGAGAAACACTTTCTGATCCATTTCGGGAAATGGACGAGCTGTGGAGTCTGTAATCTCTGCCTGCTGTCTGCTTCCAGCACAAACTCCTCCACTTTCTTTTCAGCTCCCCCTGCACCTGTGTTAAAAAGAAAATGCATAATATGAGCTAAAAATGTTCTTTTATATGAGGAACGTCTCCACATGTATTGGCTATCATGTGGGAATCTCTAGAACAGAATCATAGAACAGTTTGGATTGGTACAAACTTTTAAAGATCATGTAGTTCTATCCCCCTGCCATGGACAGGGACACCTTCCACCAGACCTGGTTGCTCAGAAATGCATCCACTTCCAGGGATGGGGCATCCACAGCTTCTCTGGGCAACCTGTTCCAGTGTCTCACCACCCTCACAGCAAAGATTTTTTCCTTACACACAATCTAAACCTACCACATTTCAGCTTAAAACCGTTATCCCTTGTCCTGTCATTGCAGGCCCTGCTAAAAATTCTTTCACCATCTTCCTTATAATCCCCTTTGAGGTACTGGAAGGCTGCCGTAAAATCTCCCCAAAGCCTTCTCTTCTCCAGACTGAACAATCCCTACTCCCCCAACCTGTCCTCACGTGAGAGGTGTTCCAGCCTTCTGATAATTTTTGTGGCCCCCTTTGGACTCACACTAAAAAGTCCATATCTTTCTCGTACTGATGACAAATCCCCTCTCCTGACCTGCTGGCCATGCTTTTTTTTAAGCGGAATACAGTTGGCTTTTTGGGCTGCAAGTGCACACTGCCAGCTCACAGCCCATTTTTTATGCCCAAATCCTTCTCTGCTGGGTGGTTCTCAATCCCTTCATCCCCCAGTCAGCCCTGCACTGACCCAGGTGCAGGACCTTGCACTTGGCCCTGTCGAACTTCTTGAGGTTCTCTTCCTCTCGTCCACAAGCCTGTCATGGTCCCTCTGGATGGCCTCCCCTTCCCCTGGAGTATCAAATCAGTTTTTACAAACATCAAAAAACTGAGGCAAAGACTGTGCCTACACTGTCTGTGAAGAGAAGCCCCAAGGCCACTTTCAAAATCAGTTTTGTATCACTTGTGCTGCAACATTAGCTTTTGGTATCTAGGTATTTATCACATGTACTTAAGGCATAGAATTGAATGATTAGCCCAAAATCAGGCATCTCATGAACATCAAACACCAGAATAGCACTCAAGAGAGCTGAATGCTAATTCCCAGTGCAGGCAGGTGTCTTCTTCAGTCAGATTCCTTCTGTCAGACACTGCGTGGTGGCTGACATCAAAAGGAATTCCTTGCATCTCTCTCAATTGAGACTGAAAGCCACCAGATGCTGAGCACTTCTGAAAATCTGCTGCTGTTCTGGTGTCTAGATACCGACAGAACATTACACCTAAATACTCACTAAATGGTATTTCAAGCTCTGGATCAATTTCCAGACTTGTTGCACCTCACTTGCACAATCCACATTGCTTCTAACAGAGCTAGATTAGATCACATTAAATAACAGAAGACACCAACACTTTGGTTTGCAAGGAATTAGATTTTAAACAGTTCTTAGAACTCTTCAGCCAACTACATTGATTTTTACTGTTGCATAGAAACTTTCACAAATATATTCTATAAATAGGAATGCAAACATCTTCTAAAACAGCTTTACGTATCAGAGTGGAATTATAGGACCATTTAGGCATTTACTGAAAATAATATTTAACATTCTCAGTAGGAAAGGTGATACTTACTTCACTGTTCAAAAAACAATACAGGACTGCAACAATCAACCCCTGGAAAGAGACAATATTCCTTAGTAGGCAGCACTAAGCTAAGTCAGTAAAACTTCTTTTGAATAAAAACTCTGAATTTTACCTGAAAAGATCCCAAACACAACTCGAAGATTATTTTATAATTGTTGGAACTACGGTCAGGAAATAGAGCAAACACAGTGTAGTGAACTCCAAATAATGGAATAAGCAACAACGTGGATTTTGCAAGTCTCCTGGGTAAATAAAAGAGAAAAAGCTGAAATTTAATGATAAGCTCTTGTTTTACTGAGATAAGAACTTGATGCAATGTCATTTACATAAACCTTGTATGACTTCAGATTTATAAACAGTAAGAGTCGTTTATTACCAATTGTTTTCCTTTCATGCTTGCTAAGAGATTATCCACATAGTAACACTGGCACGTGCAATTCCATGTTAGACTTGGTCAGCTCTTGCTGACCTTGCACTCTTTGGAAAGCTGGTGAAAGGCTGCAGGTCCTCTTCAAAAGCCCCTTTTCCTGTTGCCCTCTGTACAGCAGTGGGGTGTAGGAGCTGTCCTCTGCTGTGTCTGACAGACAGCCCCTTCCCAGCCCCTTCATGGCACAGGTTTTGAGCATGGGGTTTTACTGCATTATCCCACAGGACCACATTTGACAAAGTCTCAGGAGCTGCTGGTATCTCTCGAAATACTTTTTACCTGGCATGAAGAGTTCAGAGTGGAAATGAATGATGCCTTCCTGTGAAGTCATACTGGCAGATTTTCACGTTTGGAAGGTAAAATCTCTTTTTTTTAAGTTAATTGCTGTTAATGTCCTTTAAATGTGTAACTGTGTGGTTAGTCTGTACATTGCACACACACAGCATGCAAACAGTACCCAGGAAATGTAATCCAGAACAATCTCAACTGTGAGATTTTCATGAGCCCCAAATACTAAAATTTCATAGCTTTACTGATGGTATTAAGCATATACCATCAAATAATTTTCACTGTTGTCAATTACATAACATATTTTAGCAGAAGACACTACTGAAGTGAAGGAAGGAGAACTTTAAATTACTAAGCAGAGCAGCTCTGACAAACAGCCCGTGAAACTACTGAAATGATAAATTGCTACTTTTACCTTGTCATTTATTTCACTCTAGTAACATCAGTTTTATGGATTATACAGGGCCAGTCATGCACAATTATGGATGTCTGGTATCAGACTAATTTTGAGAAGTTATAATGTTGAGTTCCATTAATTCATCACTGTCTTGACGAATATAACTTGATTCAACAATAAAAGGATGCTGCTGTGAATTCACCTATTTTAGCAGAAAAGTTAAGGTATTTCAAGCAGTTTTATTTTTCCTTTGTCAGTCTTCATGGCCTTGCTTTGTTCATAATGTCCCAGGGGCTGCATCTGTTTACGTGGAAATAATAATTTCTGACAGCAAATTTTCTCAAGAATAGTAAAACTTTCACATCTAAAGATGATACCAGAAGCAGGACAAATAGGGTTTCCTTAGCAGAAGAAATTCATTTACAGCTGGAGGAGATGACACTGACAGTAAATTTCCTGGTTTCCCAAGTGAAATGGAAAACTGATTTTAATTGAACTTAACCTTATCCGCTGCAAAAGTAAAATGAACAACAAAAACGATGGAACCAGGCAGAAGCAGGTTTAGAGGAAGGGAAGAAAAATGGTGACTTGCATGAGTAGTATTCATTTTAGACTCATCTTTCACTCTATTCTTGTTTTAATAATTTTTGTCTAGTTAATGCTACTTTCTCTATACTGCACTTAAATTTTAGTGAAGGAAAACGACAGACAAAATAGCCTTATTCTTCTCTGCATTTTAGAAATGCATTTGCAATTTTAAAAATGAGCCTCCCAGATGGTTAATTTGTTCTGTAGATGAAGTTACTTGAGGAGGTTAATCTACTTTCCCATGGGTATCGACTATAGACCAGAAATACAAACTTAATCAGGCAATCAAATGCTGAAAGTAAAGAATTCACAGGACTGAATAATGAAGGACAAGGTTCACAATATTAATGTGAACATTTCATATTGTGAAGTGCTACAGTAAACTGTGGAAAATGGTGGGACTGAAAGGAAGGGAATTCCTCATTTTCAAAAAGTACATAAATACCACATGGAAGCAAAGAAAACTTTATGTCACAAAAAGCAAACTGGATGGGATTTCCTGCCTATAGGTTGGCCATTGTGCTAAAAAATAATGTGGCAGCTGCACAATTTCATCCAGATTCATCAAGTTCTCCCACATGTTTAGATAACTGAATCAGCAAACACAAAACAAGACCCTGATTGCTCTGCAAAACAAAGGTGTGCATCAGTCTAGTCGTGTTGACTTTTCTGTGGCACATCAGAATTCTTCACTTTTTCCATCAAGCGTGTCACATTGTTTACAAAATATGTAAGGTCCTACTCCTCTTGGCTTTAAAGACAGTCTTTACTTCGGCACACCGTGCTTTATCAGCTTTCAGGACAAGAATTCAGTATTTTTTAAATGAAGCAAAGGTGTTATCCAGGAGCACATTTTCAAAGGCCACTTGCGCGGCTTTGGATTTTCCGTGTTCATGTTAGGTTTTGTCACTGAAGTATCATATTGAACACACTGAACTGTCAGTGGCTGTACCTGGACTTTAAAATTACACCTACTACAACAGACTCTTGATTGCAGATTAAAATATCCAGCAGCTCTTATAAAAAACAACAATAACAGATACGGCAATAAAGAACAAAATCAATGTTAGCAAAGCATTTGAATTGTCCCCCAACATCCTTTGATTTTAAAGCTGTGGAAACAAGAGACATTTTAGGATTTGATGTTCAAACTAAAACACGAAAGAAGAAAGTCTCAACAGAAATGACCTTGATCTAAACCAGAAATGACTGTTTTCCTCTAGGAAAGATGGTATTTTAAATCAGTATAAAACATTATACTTAATTTTTAAATTTTTATGAACAATATAAGTTCTTTTCAGGTCTTAAAATATATGTAAATATTACAACAAAAAGTATTTTAAAAGTGAAAAATAAAAAAAAAGGGTTTTAATGAAGTTGAAGGAAAAGAGTGTGATTTCAAAACTTTTCCTGTGTCAAAATGAAATATTTGTACATCAAAAGAAAAGATATTACTCTTCATATATTTTGTATCAGCATATTCATTCATAGATTAAACTCAAATTCAAGAAAAGCTTATTGGTCTTTAGGAAATTGAATATTTTTAATTGAATTTAGTGTTTGACAAAAATATATTTATCTCCATTTCAGCACAGTGATATTTATTAAACCGAATTAAATGTAATTATAGTATCACAGCAATTGTTGGTTTTCAGCAGATGAAATGTTACAGAGATTATTTTGGTTCTGTCTATAATATCTAAAAATATGACTCACTTGTACTGTGATTGGTCATTTCCTCCAACATCTGGAGATCTTAACTTCTGCAGCAAGATTCTTATAATACTAATGAAAAGTATAAAATTCACCTGCAAAGAAAACAAATATAACGGTGATTTCTGAATTCCCCACTCAATATGCAGCACAAAGAAACGCTCAGCAAGTCAGACAAGTCAACTCAGCAGCGGGAGTCGTGTCCCTGCCTCCAGAACGCCCCAACACTGCAGTGCCAAACCCACTGCCTTCTGCAGCACCAGGTTTGTCATGCCCAGTGACCACCGGTGCACGTCCAGCAGTGCTGCTCTGGCTGGCCAAAGTCTTCGAAAGCCCCAGTTTTCAGAAATATTCCTTCTAAGACTGCAGCTAAGGACAGGTTTCCCAGCAGGATGGGACACTGGATGTGATTTGCTGCAATCCAGCGCTGTCCCAAATTGTCACATGGATTCACAACCGGAAGCCCAGAGGCAGTTTTGACACCCCCTTGCTCCTTGCCTTGACTTTCAGGATTTTCTGTCTGGATCAGGGTTGGAGAAGATTTTTGCACAGCTGATCTGTCTATCCCCATCAAGCACAAAAAGGGCCTCTCACAAGTATCTGATATTGATGCTGACATTACAAGTGAAGGAATCACAGAATAGTTAGGGTTGGAAGGGACCTCTGGAGATCATCTATTCCAACCCCTGCTGAATGCCTGCAGTCTAATTCTCAGGACAGCCCTCTAAGACAGAAGAGTAGTACTTTTTTATTTTGTATTTTAGTTCATATTTTACTTTATAGAAAGGCGGTTGCATGAAAAATCATTATGATCAGAACCTAATCAATCTAGAAAATTGAAGTACAAAACTCAGTAGGTCCTAAGTCTCACTCCCATTATTTCTTCAGCCTTCAAGCCTTGACTTTTGGCTTTTTCTAATCCTCATCCCTTCTTGTGCTGGATTGCTTGGTGCAGTCTAGAAAACTGCACACTAAATATAGCACATCCTAACACTTGGACTCTACACCTACACAGCAGCAATGTGTGCTAAAAGCTATAGCTACAGCCACATGAACAGCTGCATCAAATGCACACATCTTAGAATAAATTAATCTAGAGGAAAAACTTCTATCACTGCGAAAATGAGAATTTTATTGTTTTAAACTAACTCCATCCCAAAGCCCAAAATCTGGAGGTGGGGTACCTAAGCAGGCAGTGCCTGTCTCACTGCTATAAATCTCTATCTTGATGTATTGGTGGAACTCTTCTTCTTCCAGTCCTAACAATCTGGCTGCAAGCTTTTCAAGTTCAGTGAATTTCTGTGTCTTCTCTAACACACCAAATAGAATTTGGGGTGCTAATAAATAAACCATGATCATAGCAACTGCATGTTCCTCTGTATTTAACAGTTTGTTTCAAATGGCAGGTGAATGGAAGCGACAGGAACAGACAGGGATGAAATAAAAATTTAGGAAAATTATACCTAATTTTTTTAAAAAAGAGAATAAAGAAGAAATGTTAGAAAATGTAGGCTTTTGCTGAACTTATGATACATTTTTTCAGGCAGATGATTACTTAGAGGCTTTCTTTGGTGCAAGTTTCCTATAAAGGTAACAGACAGAAGCCTCTTATTACAGATTGTATCTGCAGACTCAATGCAGCAGAGTGCACAAAACAAGGGATATTAACTTGCCATATGCACTGGAGCCAGTATCAGTGGACAAGGAGAGAATATGGGTAACAGCACATTAATTTGGAACAGTCACATCCAAGTGAGTAACACTAAAGTGTGTACAGCACGGAGTGTACAAGTCTGCCAAATGACTTCTCTCAAGCCAAACTTGTCAGGAGGAAATGCCAGGGAGGGTTTTCCGACACACTGAATTAACTGAAGCTATTCCCACTTTGCAAGATGGTATCAGAACTTGCTCTCACGATACTATTGGATAGATCTGACTTTTGCTGACTGACCAGCTCTCCGTTTGCTTAATTCAGAACTCATTTCCCAGTCTTCGTTAAGATCCAGCTGCAGTTCAGGTCTGCCAATGTGCCCTGGGATAACTTCTATTTGCATGTCTAGGACTGCTTTGGAGGAGTGCTGCTTTCTGGCACATGAAGTCCCAGCTGGTTATCAGATAGCTGTTCAAACTGAGCATCCACAGAACAGACTTTCATCTTCCTGTAAACACCAGGTGGTTTGTTCTGCTTTTATCTTTCAGCGTATTTTCTTCTCTGGATCGTTCCCCATTCCCCAGCTCCTCTGAGGTACAAGTATTCCCTTCATGCTGTAGTTCTGTTGCGTGCTCATTTCTTCACAACATAAAACATCTTTGAGGCCTTACCTTATGTCATTTCACACATATAGCCTGCTCCTCTTTCCCTTCAAACTGCAGAATTCACTCTGATGGCGATGATAAGAATTTCTCTCAAAATTATTTTCAGCAGGCACAGATTGAAAGGCAAGCCCAAGTGTAATGCAAACTCCTGAAATCTTGTGTAATCTAATGATGTCCTAGATTTTCTGCCTACAATTTTAAAAATTAAGCAAGTGTATCTAAAATATATTAATTTGCACTCTGGCTGTTTTCAGAATGGGCATATAACCATAGTATATTATGCTCGAAGTTAATTACAAAATCATTACAGTGAACACGAATATTATTATACTACTCCAGTAATTCTAATGAGTTCCACACAGGAAAAGCCCTGTGAAACATTCTCAAACGGTATTATTTTGCAAATACTTCATGTTCAATATATATTTCAGTATGCTACCAATTAAAGAAAGATATACACAGCCATACATTTTATGACCAATATCACATTCTCAATTGCAGGACTATCTATTTATACACAAAATCAAATCTGCAATTCATTCAAAACTATAATTAGATTTTTGCTTCCTCCAGACTCATAAACAGGAGAGATGTTAAAGAAAGAACAACACACAAATAAAAGCAACTGCTCATTTTATAGGAGGCAGATAAATTTTGAAGGCAACAAATTTTAATGGCCTTGGCATCTGTTTAACATTTCTCCTGCAGCACAATTTCTTTTCATTAAAACAGAATTCCTGGCTATCTGTAACTAGCAGTGGAGAATAATGGCTACATGCACTGCACAATGCTGAACAGATCTATAATTCATGCTTCAAAGTTTACTTACTATAATAGAAATTAAAATTGGTATTCGTATAACCCACCAGGGACCACCATGCTCATTTGTATCCCAGCAACTGTAAAAAAAAAAAAGGAAAATGTTGTTGGTATTAATATCATCTGGCAAGCAAGACCTATGAGGAGAAGTATTTCTTACAAACAAGTCGAAGCACACTAAAATAATGCCTGTTCTGGCCTAGAATTTGGCATTAAATCATTTACTATTATTAATTTTATTTCTTTTGTTTTAATATGCATACTCAATTTCCCCACCTGGAGCACTGTGTCCAGTGCACATCCTCAGCATAAGAAAGATGTGGACCTATTAGAACAGGTCCAGAGGAGGCCCAAAGATGATCAGAGGGCTGAAGTACCTGTCCTACAAAGGCTGAGAGAGTCAGGTTTGTTCCACCTGGAGAAGACAAGGGTACAGGGAGACCTCACTGCCTGCTGCCCATTGCTCTGTTGCTGGCTGCCTGGGAGAGGAGACTGACCCCCACCCGGATACATCCTCCTTTCAGGTGGTTGTAGGGTTTGATAAGGTCTCCCTTGACTCTTCTTTTCTCCAGAATAAACAAGCCCAGGTCCCGCAGCTGCTCCTCATCTGATTTGTGCTCCAGACCCTTCACCAGCTTCGCTGCCATTCTCTGGACACGCTCCAGCACCTCAATGTCCTTCCTGTAGTGAGTGGCCCAGAACTGCACACAGGACTCATGGTGTGGCCTCACCAGTGCATTACTCCAAGGGTGGTGAGGCACCGGCACAGGCTGCCCGGAGAAGCTGTGGATGTCCCATCCCTGAAAGTGTTCAAGGCCAGACTGGACGGGGCTCTGAGTAAGCCGGTTTGGTGTGTGGCATCTCTGCCCATGGCAGGGGGGTTGGTACTAAATGGTCTTGAAGGTCCCTTCCAACCCAAACCATTTCACGATTCTGTGGAATCAGCTAAAACATCAAGCACACTGGGCTGTACCATCAGACATCATGGAAGACGTTGGCCTTTGGGGAAACCAAGCTTGGTTTCACTTCGTGTAAGGACACTTCTTCAACGTGCACTTAGTGCTGACCTCTGGGTAGCAGGAAGATCTAAAGCAACTGACGGAAACAACTGAAATTACATCATTTCCTGTGGCATACTTAGGTTATAGATGCCTGGAATGGTTTAGGAAAATGTGAGACTGAACCTGAAGCTTTGTCTGAAAAACTGAATATTTAATTTTCACCCTAGGCTCAGCACTTTTGATCCAAATACTCTAAGTGCTCTGAAAGGTTAGTCAGATTAAAGATTAATTACCCTTCAGAATTCCTCAGTAATCATAATGACAGAGGAAAAAGGAGTTTGCCTCTGGTTTAGATGTTAGAGGTCTTGCAAAAAAAGCCTTGAAATTATGTAGGACATGATTTTTCAGTTTAATTACAGAATGAATTGAAAAATAATTACTTTGACACAACAGGACTGCAAAAACTGTCCCATTTGCTAGGAATGCTCTCCCATTCCTTGGGGCCAGCAGGAGCATCAACTCTGATCTTCCTACAGAATTCTTATCTCAGTTCCCCTTCCCATGCCAGGAGCCAGGCTCTAGTTAGCGACAGTTTTACCTGACTGTGTGCATCTTACATACATTTACATCACATCGCTTCACTTTTGGGAATGTAATATAGATATACCCAAGCTTAACTAGACTTCAATCTTCTGAGTTGCTAGCTAACAACTAGAATGCCCAGCGCCTTCCTGCACTGTACTGCAGCACTGAACCCAAGAACCCCCCTGCTATTTTAAATATTACTTTGACTTCCCACGCAGACAGCTCTAAATGTGGGTCCCAGGGGGTAACGTTAGTCATAACCTATCTCTGCTCTCTCCTGCACTTGGAGTTTTTCAATAAACACCAAGCATAAACCACAGCTGAAGAGCTCCCAAACACCTGTCCCTTTATTGCCATCTCTGAAATTTCAGGTCTGTGCTCGTCCCCTCCAGAACAAGGTCTGTGCTCATCCCCTCCAGAACAGCAGACCACCTTTGTGTGAGCACCACCATAGCCAAGGCAAGGATTGCACTGGCACAGCTTGGGGCTTTAAGCCTTCCCTCCCACACACACTCACCCAGTGTCCTCCAAAATGATCCGTGTCACTGTCCATGTAATAATGAATATCGTAGGAATTCCTGAAAAATGCCAAAGAGGTTTAGAGAATGATCACAAAAATGTGAGTCCATAAAAAAATGTTCAGTCTGCTTGTAATCAGTTATTCCCCAAATACACAGCATATAGTAAACAGTTCAGTGGATGGAGGGAGAGGTCCATCTGACAAGCCACATGATGTCAGCAATGTATTACAAAGACTGCAGGGAAGTGGGTTTATTTCTTACAAAAATGCAGCCGTAATGACTGATACACAAATAAATGCCTTTCTTAGGTTTCTAGCAAGGTGTCAGAGTAACTTACAGGGAAATAGATACAAGTTGTGCATTCCCAATGCACTTCCAAGGACTGCAATATAAAACTGAAGTATAAATCATTTCATAAGGAACCTTGTCCACACACTGGTTTATTCCCATTTCTCAGCAACACCTAAATGTTTTATGATCACCTATTACTGGAAGTTTTAAAGTGCTCCACATAAATATCAACGCACTTTCTGTAAATGAAAGGAATACATGTATTTAAAATTAGATTGACAATACTACTGGGCTTTACAAAAAGGCAAATAGTGTAGTATAGCTCATGGCTGCGCAGCTATACTTTTATTTTCCTTGCAAATTGGGACAGCTGAATCATTTGTTTTGCAGTGGCAGCCCTTGCACCTGAGCAACTCCTGGTGGTGCAGATGGCACAGGTCAGAGCTGTGCAGGGAGCAGGCCAGCAGTGATGCTCCAGCTGTCTGTGCCCGCTCTTCCCTGTGGTACAGCAGCTGTAACCCGTGCTGGAGCTGAACTGAGGCACTTGTGAGTCTGAGGAGTCCCCAACAGAGACAGCAGGGATACCTTGGTATGAAATACTGAACCTGACCAACACACACATACAGAAAAAAGAACATTACTGGAAGATAAGTCAGTTCTTACCCCATCCTATCAGCAGGTAGACTGTGAAGTGTCTGTTGGGGGAGAATATTAGCACAAGGAGGATGTGGAGGTAAAGTCCTTCAACTAAGAGCCAGTAAAAGTTTGCCATAACACCATACTGAAAAAACACCAAAATTGCCTTGCAGCCCACCTGAAAGATGAGAATAGGGATCGAATTTGTTGCAGGAAAGATGCAGTATTATTTTTATTAATATAGCCTATATATCTTAGCTCTCTGTGTAATATCAGTAACCCAGGTCCAGTGGAAACTTTTTTTTTCAGTCAAGCAAACTGAGACATTGCAAATGTTACTGTATACATAAAAAGAAAATGAATTATTAAAAAATATTTGGTGGCTCTCATTGCAAATTCCCTCAGAAATTTTGAAAACTTCATAGGATAAATACTGAAAAATATGGTGGTTATCAATAAATGCACACATTTGCAACAGTTTGTTAATGAATGGCTATTCATTAATGGCTATTAAATGATCATCTACTATGAGTCTAATAAATACATTAAAACCTCATCTGGCTTCCTAACACAGTAAAAACTCACAAAGAAACCGCTTTATGAATTTTTCAAGGCTAAATGTGAAACTGAGTGAAAAATATCACTTTACATGATGACTAAGTAGACTTAAAGAAAAAGTTGACTGGACTTACAAAAATTATGTTTTCCCTTTAGAAAACACTTTAGTATTTCTAAATTAACAAAACACACGGACATGTATCATAAAATGATACTTAGAGTCTGTGTGCTGCTCTTCAGAATTAATTTTCAGATGTCTGTGCTGCTGATGTTCCACAGTGCTGGCTGCTGCTACTTTGGTACTTCCCAGCAGGAATCTGGGATGTGAGAATTGAATATGAAAATGTTCATATGAACTGAGAATGTGCTGAGAAATGTGATGATATGGGGAATGTAACAGACTAAACAAACCAGACCAAATAAAACCTCTAGTTTCTGCCAGCTATACTCACTTCTCCATTTTAAATAGCCTTCATACCTCCACTTTTTCTGTTAAAATTCCAAGTACACCAGATACCTAAGCATGCAACTCACCTACCCATTTAGTGATTGATTCCTCTCTCTAGACACAGATGTCTATTAAGAAGTGAGATGCAGTCACCAGCTGCTAAGCCAGAAGGGCATAGATCTCCTTAGGGATACTTCTTTGTATCCATCAGCCCCCTGTGATGTCTTAGGTATCTCAGTCATCCTAAGTAACACAGATGTCTGTATTCATGCCTGTGTACATGCCTACACAGACAACTAAAGAAGACTCCAAAGGCTCTTTAATTTCACCTCATTTTAGCTGCCTACAAGCAGGGTTTGAAAGCCAGCTTACTTTGGTAAGACTGATTTTACCTCTGGACTTTGTACCCACTGAAGGGATAACCATTGCAGACCAGAAAATGGAACATGGATAAAATTAAATGTTCCAAAACGTTTAAAAAGTTGAAATTTGCTTTTACGCTTATGACTCCTTAAAACCAGATTAGCAGTCAAAACTTTTGTAATCTCTTATAAATTCCAATGCTCCCTTGCATGACATTCTACATTTACATACCAGAACCCCACACCCAAGTATTTTCCCTTCCTCCTGCAGGTGATCCTGTATCAACTGCATTTGCAGATGCTGAATGGTGAAGGTATCCATCAGTGAAGTTACCCAAATTAATGCTTCATGTAATTCAGACCCAGGACCTACTTACAGTGCATTGTGAATTTTGTGTTTTAGACCTCTGTGTGTGCAGCAGAACTGTGGAACATCACACACACGTGACAAAAGGGGCTGTTATGTGTGAAGGGCAGCACCAAGCCAGTGCAAGACAGAACAGCCTTGCCAGGCTGGTGTCAGACCATCCCACATATAATGCAAGAGAAATTACTCAGCAGTCCACAAAATTGGACAAGTTTAAATACGAAATTATGGGCTGTGTAGCCAAGAATAACTGGAGATTAAATGAAATTGCAGAAATCAAGTAGTATTTTGAATAGTCTTTCAAGGACCTAAAAACTTCTGATAACCCCTAGCAGTCTACTACCTACTTTGCCTTCTTGGGGTCTACTAGCTCAGTTCCTGCTTTTCTTTATCAGGAATATCCCAGATTAGGAATTCCTATATACACCTTGGTAGTCACTGCTAAGTTCTTCATATTTTTGGACAATATGACTTCATCAAGATAAAAATATCTTCTTCCATTTTTTCTTACAAGCTTAAATTGTAGTTAAGTAAAATCAGAAGGGATTTTTGACTGAAACAAAGGGGGCAGAGAATGGGGAATATCATATAGTGGTCAGTCTTTTAACAGCAATATTTGAGATTTTTTTAAACCCTGTGCATGAAAATGCAGTAAACATATTAGCTTGCCAAGAATGCAGATGATAACACTTCTGTCACAGCCCAGAAGGACAGAGGAGTTAATGAAGACAACTCCTGCAAATATTTAATTTCCTGAGTTATTTCCCTCCCTCCATTGATACCTGTCCAACTCCTGGACCCCTGATAAAGCTGCTGGGACTCTGCCAGAGCAGCTGCCTTTAATCACTCCCAGCTGATGGCACTCCTGTTTGTCTTCAACTCTTCCAGCTGATTAATGCAGTGGCCATATTTATTCTGAGCTATAGCTGGTTATGATTTGTCTTGGCTGATAAGTTGTCCTTCATGGACATGCAAACAACGTTAAAGTCTCCTACTTGTGCTGCAACCTCTTTTCTCTGCTACGTCTAAGAGACCATTCTCTTGGTCATTATATTTTCTACAGAATTGTCTACCCTGAAAGCTTGATACTCCTAAATATTTAAAAGGGTCAGGGAGGAAAATCTAGTGACAAAACAGTATTACACCAGGTAGCAAACAAGGTTGATTAGTATTACACCAGGTAGAAACCAAGGTTTATTACCCATGAAGTTTGATCCTCCGGACAGTGAGCTGTGTTGGAGCTGGAATAGAGAATATCATCCTTGACTAAAACAGAGATTGCTCTTAGAATGAAAGAGAGGAACAGGTTCAGGTGGATGTAGTTTCGAGTACAATGAAGCTTTCTAGGAAGAGATTTAAGAACAGGCATTTTAGACTATGATTAAGAAATGGTTGAACAGACTTCTGTTACTCTGCGGACACTTCTTAGCAATATGAACCTCGAGTAAGAGCCTACCCTTTCCTCCTCTGTCATTTTGTCAGTGCTGCCCTGCTGTTTTCTTTTATCTCTTGCTTCTGTTCAGTATCACAAACTAAAAGATCCCAGTGGTATTTCTCCCACATTTTAACATAAGCTGACAATAAACACAGATTCTTATATCCTTCTGTGTGTGCACTCATTCCAGTGTTTTTCCTGCAAATAAAACTTTGATTATCCTGGATATATTTCAGATGTGCTCTCACCCATTACTTTCTGGTTTCATTCTTCTATTTAACTCCTCTATTTTGCTATAAAATGGCTTTTCATCCTATGATGTGAGTGCATGCAGAAGCAATTTAAAAATGCATTCAAAACATAGGATTGCCTATCCTTTCTATCCAATGATTGTAAAACTTCTCTTCTTTAGTCTGGCAGCCATGTGAAATCCTTACAAACAAATGACAGATCACATATTCCAAGTAAGTGAATGAGTACTCAAGGGAAGCAAGTTATAAGTTGAGGGCTTTTCACTTAAAATACACTCCCTTCAAGATCTTCCCATATAAAAGATTCTTTTTTATAGCAAAGCCCCAGAAACCAAATTGCTAAGAGGTTTTTGTGGTCACAACCAGCACCTTGAACTGCACCTGGAAATAGTCCAGAAGCCAAGGCATTTTAGCAAGTATGAGCAGTGAAAGAATGAAGATGCAATAGGATGTAATGGCAGCTTGCAGTGGCAACTTCCAAATGTTCTTCCAGTTGTGATTTTTACCAAAAACTATATAATCCATTCTGAAACTGCTAAAGCGAGGATAGTTACAGTGAGCATAGGGAAATAAAGAACAGATCCGCCTTGCTAGCCCTCAGTTTGGCCGAGGACATAAGACCAGGCTGAACTTGAAGCAGTTGTCAAAAATGCAGTGATTGCTGTGGCCATGCACATCCTTTGCTGAAATACCAGTGCTATGTTGGACTGCAGCACATGTTCCTGTGGAATTCAAAGACACATGCAAGCTGCAAATAGGAGGAAACTAATTTTTTTGAGTGACTAATGTAGATGATTAGTTATTCATCCCATTCAGTAGCTGAAATAATAAATGTTGGATATATATAAAGGCCATCAAACCAGTATTTTGGAGTTAGTGGGCAAGAAATTCATTCCTAATTCAACTCACGATGTTAGGAGGCCCCTACACTCCCTGTAGATAACGGAGAAAGAGGCTTCTTGAAGGGGGGGGCTTCAAAGACCCTGTGTTCCCACCTGAAATAAAGCCTGTGTCTTTTCACCGACTCAGCTGGAGGACCGAGGAGTTCTCAAGTTGGATATTTAAACTGAAGATGAAGATTTTGAGTACACCTCTAATTCTTGATCTGTTTGTTACAACTGACTTCTGTTGATAAGTGACATTCAGATGTCTGTAATTTTTTGTAGTAAATGTGTTTTTAGGTGTTAGCAGTTTTGAAAATGCAGTAATGTGCATCATGATCTGTCTGGAGCATTTGCTGGTAGAAGGAATATAACCATGACCAACTCAATTCATTTTTTTTCAAAGGTATTCCAAATATAATTATGGGTTACATGTCTGCTCTGAATAGTCTCTGAATATTTAAATATTGAGAAAATTTGATGGCAGATTGAAATGCTCACAGAAATTGCCATAGGGATAGGTCATGAGAGGAATGAGGCTCTGACAAACAACATGTTGTGCCCTACATATTATTGGTACTTCTTTTTTACCAAATCTGAGAGATGCATTTCCTTGGTTTTCTTGGTGCTGAGTGGAACACAAAAGTTGTGTGATGTTCATAATGGAGAATATAAAGGCTATTCTGTTCCACAGGTAGGAGTGAAATATAAAAGCATGAAGGTGGAGAGACTAAGAAAAACTGTGATACTGACAACACCATTTTGCAAGTTCTTTTACCAGTTGAATATTGCCTTCAATCTCAGAAAACTTCCAGAAATTAGGCAAAACCAAAAAAAAGTACTGCCTTTCCTAACACTGCCTAACAAAAACATTGCATGCCCTGCTCAATTACCCACACCTTTACCTCTGCACTTGGCACTGGTGAGGCTGCACCTTGAGGACCCTGTTCAGTTCGGGGCCCCTCAGTTCAAAAAGGACATTGAGGTGCTGGAGGGTGTCCAGAGAAGGGCAATGGAGCTGGTGAAGGGTCTAGAAAACATGTCTCATGCAGAGCAGCTGGAGGAACTGGGGTTGTTTTGTCTGGAGAAAAGGAGGCTCAGGGGAGACCTTATCGATCTCTACAACTCCCTGACAGGAGGTTGTAGCCAGCTGGGGGTTGGGCTCTTCTGCCATGACTCAAGTGAAAGGATGAGAGGGAATGGCCTTTAGTTCCACCAGGGGAAGTTCAGCTTAGACATTAGAAAAAAAGTTTTCACTGAAAGAGTAGCCAGACACTGGAATGAGTTGCCCATGGAAGTGGTTGAGTCACCGTCTTTGGAAGTGTTCCAAGAGATGTCTGAATGTGGCACGTGGGGATATGGTTCAGGGGTGATTATGGTGGTGCTGGGTTCACAGCTGGACTAGATGATCCTGAAGGTCTCTTTCAGCCTTGGTGATTCTGTGATTTACAGCCCCACTTCAAAAAATTAATGATTACATTTGATTATAGTGCCCCTGGAAACCACTCAGAAGCTTCTGCAAAGTACAACTGCCCACTTGTCCAGTGGTGAGATCAGCATCCTACGAATTCTCAAGAGCAATTCAAGGTGTTGGCTTTAATAATCAAACAGAAAATGCTTTATATAATCCTAAATGACTATTCTTTCTTGCATGGGCTGTAATGCCTGCAAATTTGTAAAATGCTTTGAAAATTGTTAATATGATCAGTGCTAGCAAAAATCAAGTCAGCATTACATTATTGTCAGCTGTTTAACTGCAAAAAGTGTCAACCCAATGAATTTTCCAATTATCTGAGCAATCAGACAACAGTTAAAGCTGTCTTATGATTAATATTTACTCAAGAAAAACACATACCTGAAAAGGCAAAGAATTATACTTCCTGTTGTAAGAGCAATCAGAGATACGCTGTGACCAAGGGTATAAATTGCTTTCACCCTCACATAGAAGTTGACCTGCACAGAAAAACAGATATGCAGAAACTACTTACTGATAGGTAAAATTGTCTGTGAAATGATACAATTGTCCATTAAATAGCTCTGAAGGCTATAGCATTATTTTCACTCTTTGCTCTACAGGACATGATGAGAATGTTGTATCTCTATTCCAACACATTTTGCAATCCAACATCTCAAGACAATTGACTTCAGTACAAAATTCAGCCTCAGGAACTCAAAACTTAAACACACAAGCTGGTACCATTCCAGTTGATTATACCATGTCAATGAGGTCAAATAAAGTATCAGATTCATCAACTTCCATAAACACAATCAAACTGGGAAGAATGAGTCAGTTTGAAAGAAGGGATTATCTCTAAAAGAGATAATTTCTCTCAATCCTTCTTCTCTAGAGTACTTTGTAATACAGTTATACATGAATTTAATTTTAAAGACATTTAAGTCTCATTAATTTCCTACTCTAAATGTTCAAATACTTTATTAAATTGTGACCCAAACAACCCTTTCTTTAGTAAAGTCTTTTGCTAAAACTTGGAAAGGAAATGTTTCAACAGAGGAAAAGCAGGCTGAAATGCACAGTCTGCTGATTAACTGCAGTTATCTGTAAATTTACCAGCTACCCACTACATTAAGTCCTATTCTGAATAACAATATCAAGAAAAATAGGGTTAAATATTTTCAGAATTAATCTGCTTCTTCATTTATGCCTACAACAAAGTCATTAGGCTGACATTAGTTTCCACTCAAGCTAGATAAAATATTAAAACTGTGAAGTTTGTATTATGTTATGAAATTACAGGTTTTAACAGCAATGTAAAACATGCTACATAAACAGAATTTCAATATTTAGTGCACATGGTTATCATTTACCTTCCCAAATGATGTTTGTAAAAAGTAGCAAAGAAGCAACGCTTTTAAGTAAACTAGAATAGTAAAAGGAAATGGAAATCACTTAGTATATTTATTTTTATACCATTCAAAAGGCCAAGCCAAGAGGTCTTTTTAGTAACCCCAATTCATTATGAAATTAGATGAACATTCACTTTGCAAATACTATACAGATACGGAAAAGGCAAAATGGAATGTGAAATGGAATGAAGAACCTTGCAACTGCACTATTGTAGATATGGTCAAAGGGGGAAAAATGTGGAAAACAACTGCCATAGATCTTAAGTGCACCCATAGCAACTCTTATGCTTGTTATATATTTCAGCCATTAGATAATAGAATAAGAGAGTCTTTTGTACTCTGGCATAAAGACAGTAGCTGTTCAAACTGCATTGGGTTGATTGAAACATGCCCAACAAGAAAGCTGGACTTGTTCAATTTTTTACCATTTCATACCCTCTTGAAAATTCTGTCTAGATTTGATTTCAGAAAATCTCCACTGACTGAAATTTTTGAAACTGGACCTGATTTCAGAATTCTTAAATGAAGGGAAAAAAGGTGAAACCCCACAGAAACTTAGTAACAAAGCATCAGTTGTCCAGCCACACTGCTGTAACAGTGCCTTGAATTCAGCCTCTGGCCATGTACTCTGAGCCTTGACAGAAACTGTCAGGCAGCTGCACATGAAGTGACTCTGTCACTTCAGCCCACTAGGGAGAACAGAAGAGGTTGTCTTCTGCCAGAAAAACCCACATTATTTAATATAATGTTTCTGGCATTCTGCACACACACATGACCCCTACAACAAATAGTCTGACTGAAATCAAAACAAGAAGCCCGTGTGCTTCTAGGCCAGCAAGCAGCTGTCAGTATGAGCAGGACTGAGTCTCTGTGCTGGCCATGCCTTTGCCAACTGGATGAGCGTGAAATAGCTCCATAGAGGTGTGTCAGGCTTGAAGCTCATCAGCCAAGAGCACGTGGACATTACCTTAAAACTGACCATGGTCATTTTGTTCAAGCTAAGTACAAGCAAATAAGAAATAATTACATAACTGAAATTATTTTATCATATGACACAGATTTTTCCTCTGTTCTACACTTGAGATGGTCTAAAAGAACATCCTTCCCTTTACAGACAACTTCACTTGTTTAGTTTTATAACGGTCAAAAATCTTAATGCTACAAAATTTTCTACTGATCAAAAATTAACCCTGCTTCTCAAACTGTTGCAAAGCTAAGTAAACACTAATCTATTTTTAATCCATTGCATAAAAAAATTGTAATTATTCAAATTCATGTGTTTTGATTGTCAAAAAAAATTTAGATGATTAGAATGTTTTAGATGATTAGCATGAAGCACTTTATCAGACTCAGCACCAAAGATGATGCAATCATACTGCTACTTAAATTTCCTGTATGAACATAAAACATATGTGTCTTAATTTGCCTCTGAGACCCCCACAACTCCTAGTGACTCAACAAAAAAAATTAGTAAATGGTGTTCTCAAATTATATGCTAATTAAATATACACAAGACCTCCATAAAGACAAAGAATTAAATTCCACATTGTGCTGTGGCGGTTGAAAACCAGGAAATTCACTGGATTAATACTGACTTAGTCACAGCTATTAAATATTTGTCACTCATCTGTATTTTACCTAGTACACTTTAGAAACAAACTCTTTGTATTGTATTGCTGCAAAAGAAACAGGCAAAGCAATATCAAATCTGCTAGCACAAGAAACTATGTCTTTTATGTAAGATGGGCATATCTTATTTCTTCCTTATTACTCTGTGTGAACCATAATTAGCCAGGTCTCAACTAACCTTTAGCTTTAACCCCTAAACTTAAAAAAATTGTGCAAGATTGGCAGGAATAAAATGAATGCAACAAAGGTATGGATTGACAAAAATAGAATTTCAAACTAAATTACATTTTAAAAATACTTTAACACAGAAGAAATATCAAAACCCCTTTAGATTTTATTGCTGTATTCAAAGGATAAACTGATTCAAGTCATACACATGAAATTGAAATGCCATTATGAAATTGAAATGACACGAACTTTTCTGCAAGTCTAACAAAATCAGTACTTTTGCCACAGTAGTAAGAAGAGCTGTGCAAAATAGTCACAGGATTATTTGAGCAATACTAATTCCAAAACTGAAATCCAACAATTTATTTTTAAAGTTCTGAGAAAAAGATTAAAATTACAACCACTAAACTAAAGTCAATAGGTGGTTAGGAACAGAAAAAACATCTGTGGCTTACGATTTTCAGAAAAAAAACCACAGAAGGTGTGAAAAAAAAATTACAGAAAGTGTAAGTGCTTTCTAAAGATCTAATCCTAAAATGTTTCCTCTTCTTTTGTGGCTACCTAATGTTAGGTTTTAAAAGGGCACAAAACCCCACACTTATAAATTGGATTAGTACAAGTTTGCATAATTTGTGTTACCTTCAATAAATTTTTTGTAAAGTCTATTCTTAGGCACATTTGTGTTTTGTCTTTTAAGAAAAGACACCGGTTTCTGTTAATATTTCCTTTAAAGTTAGTTTCATGGGGTTTTTTTACGAAGTTCAGGAGACAGAAGTCTTGGGGTTATTTGCAGAACAGCACAGAAGAGCAGAGACGCTTCCTAGGCAAACCTGAGTTACCCAGTGCATCTTTCAACCTCAGCCTTGGTTTGGAAGGACCTCTAGGGGTGAGAAGGTACCTCAGTGCTGAAGGAAAAAACACTGGAGAAAGTTTAGGGCTTGATTCTTTGTCCAAAGGAGTTTTGCTGTTGACCAGAAGTCACCCTTAATGTAAAAGAGAAACCCTCACCTCTTTATTAATTTAACCAGAAATATTATTTATCATTACTAAGGAATATATGCCCTTTATCATCCCAATTGACTCTTCATTTTGTTTATTTGGTGGGCTAATATATTCCTGTGACACTATATGTAAGAGAGTTTATTATTCACAGGTATAATTACTTACAACTATATTGAAATTAGTGATCTTAAATTTTCATGATACATGTGTCAATATTTGAATATTTGATAATATTTGAATATGCATACTAGAAGAACTATCAGAGAATCTTAAACTGTACAATGTAAAATAAGAACTGGGCCTAGCAAAGGAGTTCAGTGCCTTAGAAGCACTAAAACAAGCATATGCAAGTAGAAGAGGAATAGAGAACCCTAGCTCTTTCCTTCTGCAAAATTAACTTAAACAAGGCTGTAGCCATTTCTAAAATCTTGTAGTACTTACTTATAAGAGAATAAATATAAATTGAGATAAAGAGATGGATTACATGTTGTGGACAATTTATTTTTCTCTTATAGGTGACTTTACAGATTTTTAAATGATATATGCAGAGAAAAATAGAATTTACTAAAAAGACGTAATAAAATTGATGTTCTTCATGGTATTTAATAATCATTAAACAAGTAGTTAATGATACCCCTTTTCTGACATTTCTCCTTCAACTCACCCTTAGCCTGAACATCACCCAAAATAGACGAGACCAGCATTGCCATAACTATCTCTTAATAATAGAAGCATCATTAATTTTAATTATGTCATTCAGAATGGCTTTTTATTCCAAGTTCCCTAACCATAGTGGGAGGGACTACAACTTTACAAACACACAAACTTCCACATTTTCCCGTGTAAAAGTGTATCAGCAGATGTATTCTGTGAATGTGAACATTCTCATTGTGTACTGACATTCAGCAGTTTATTGAGTAGTCTGCAATTCCCGCTGTGCCCTACAAGAGAGAATATCAACTAATATTCAGCCCGAGCCTCACTTGAAGTCAATGGAAGATTTTGCACTTATTTTAAGGAATATGGGTCTCTTAACTACACCTCATGGAAAAAAAATTAATGAAAAATGCAGAAAAACATAAAGAAAATTTAGCATGACTTACTGGCACACAAAAACACATTGGTAGAAGGCTGCCTTGTGTCACATTTTGTTAAGAGGCAACAATTCAATTTAGACTCAATACAAACAATCCATCAGCCCAGTGCAACGACCCACTCCACAGACAGCAGTAATGCACCTGCTTTCCAAAGGCAGCTCCATTCCAGACACTGTTTGTGTCAGTCCTGCCCTCGCTGCCTTGACTCCACTTGTCTTGGGTGGTGTGTCTGTAGCACACCCAGGATGTTATCCCTGACAGCTGCCTGAGAGTGAACGCTCCAGGAACCTGGGCAAATGGGGGAATGCTTCTTCCACGGAGGATGCTCCTACTAAACGTACAAGCTGCAACAGTATCACTGTGTTCAATAGCCCTGAGGCTCCTTCTCTCCATGAATTTCTCTTTGTATGACACTACACATTCAAATCACAGAGCCTGTTACTCGTATATATCAGAGCTTTTGTGTGATCTGATAAATCTCGGGCCAATTCTCACTAAGATTAGACAAAGCCGTATGAACTGATTCAGTCATTATTTTGAATAAAGTGGACACATTTCAGTGCTTTACATTCACCAGACATGTTGCTGTGTATTAATAATGCTGACACAGAGTTTAATACCCTCTGACAACAGCTAGGACATATCTCCAGCTTGTTCAGTCTAGATAGACGATGTCAAAATATGTCAAGGAAAGGCTGCAGTGAGGCTTGGGTTTGGTTAATACACCTTGATGTGTGTTTCTAGCATGGTCAAATCAAGCTCTCTGTTTTGCTGTTGTGCTGCCATGAGCTTCACAGAAATATAGAAGGGTAAAAAAAAGACACTTTTTTGAATATCTAAAATGAACCTAAAACTTGGTCTTCAAGGTTAGCAGTAACTAGTGTACTTACAAGAAAGGGATTGGCAGTCTACAATAAAGGTGTAGACCTACAGTTTGATGTGATAACAACATACAAATATTTTGCTCAGACATTGTCATTGCTGTGCTTTAACCCCAGCAGCAACAAAACATCACACAACCACTCCCTCCCTCCTTCCCCTGGCTCTCCAACCTCCCACCCCGTGGGATGGGGAGGAGAACCGTGAAGAAGATAAAACCAGGGTTGAGATAACAACACAAGTGATACCCGAAACAATTGCTCAGCACCCACTGACCGATGCCCAGCCCATCTCCGAGCAGCGACCGACGGCTCCCAGCCGACTCCTCCCAGTGTGTACTGGACACGATGCTCTATGTAGGGAATATCTCTCTGGCCAGCTCAGGTCAGCGGCCCTGGCTTTGCTCTCTCCCAGCTCCTTGTGCACCAGCTCACTGGCAGAGCATGGGAAGCTGAAAACTGCTTGACTTAGAGTAAGCAGTACTCAGCAACAGCTAAAACATCAGTGTGTTACCAACATTATTCTCACACTGAAATCAAAACTCAGCCCTGTACCAGCTTCTAGGAAGAAAATTAACTCTATCCCAGCCAAAACCGGGACAGTCATATTTATCAAATCAATCCCCTATAAATAATGGCAGGAGCAGTAAAGAACACTAACAGATCTAACATAGAATAAAACAAGGGGTTTGTATCAGGCACTTATAGTTAATTTCAAAATGTTAAGCAAATTGTTTCTTTTTATAGAACCTGCTAATATACCATTGACATGGAATAAAATTTGAACATTTTATTTTGAACATAAAATCAATGCAAACTGTGGAAGCATGCAAGTTCTTTCAGCAAAGAAATAAGAGTTGACACGTTTATGGTATTTTTAAATAAGCTTCCTCATTTCAGTGCATTTTTAAGCATAGAAATATGGTACCTGTTAATAAATTATTCAGTATTTGCTCATTATTTAAACTTTCTCTAGAATATTCAAAACTGCACAAAATAAATTCGTATCTGGAGATATATATTTGTGTGTATGCATATATATACAATATACAGAGTAAGTATAGAAATAAGCCCCCTTTGCATTGAAGATAAGAGTCTGTTTCTTAAAAGACAAAAAAAACTCCCACAGGAACAATACTTAGTTGGATCTATAATGGAAATTTATTCAGCAGTGAAGATGCAGGCACCAAATTGACACCAAAGACAGTTTCTACCTACTCCTCTAACATTGTCTTCAAAGGAAAACATACGGAAGAAAACTTAGGACTTACCCTAGGGAAAGTATTTAGCCAAATTCCCCAAAATATTATGTCCTTAGTTAATGCAACTTTGTCAAGCTCATACACTTCATACCCCATGCTACAAAACATATTGTTGCATGACATTTTTGTGCCCAGAATACTTAGTATCCAAAATACTAAGACTTCATTTTTAGCTCTCATAGTTGAAATATTAAATTAAAAAAATGAACTGTACTGATTTATGCTGAGTAAAGATTTTGGTTTGAGGTGCTATCATTGAGCACTAAGATCCAAATTCCAGACATCTTCTGTGTAAACAAGTAGCTGGTGCAAAACCTCAAATGCCTCCTGAAATCTGCATGACACTTGCATTTTTTCTATCGTCACTATGACTTAACTATTGTATGTTTGCTAATTATTATTCCAGTACCTGCTTTCCACATCTTTCTTCTGGTTTTTATTCTCATACTTTTATTTGCTTTTTTCAAGACTATTGTAAATGTTGCTACTACTGCCTACTTGCCGTTCTCCAGGCTAATTCCTTCAAGTATAGTCAATCTGCATTTCATTTGCCTCTTTCAAATTACTGATGAATATGTCAAACAAGAACTGCTTTTCTATTATCTGATTCATCTTCTAATTGTTTCTCACTGCTTGAAATATTATCTTTTTTTAATTTGAGTTTTTACATCTTGACCCATTTTCATTCCATGTGACAATGCCTGAGTTGAATGACAGTGTTTGAAGTGGCTGTTTTAGCAGTAATACCTGTGTGTTCCTAAGCTGTCAGATGACAGAAATGTTTTAGAATGAGTCTTCAGAAAAGTTGGGAAAACAACATATTCTATCAATTTTCTTTATTATCTATTTTCAACTACAGTAAGGGTTGGGCTTTCAAATACAGAAAGAAATGGCAAAACCTGCATGCCTTGGCTGGAATGCCAGGGCATCTCTGCAAACCAGACAGAACAGATCTGCTACAGCTACTCCACACATACTAAAATCCAGGAAAAAACCCAACCAGCCAAGTATCTCTATCCATGAGAGGATCTAATCTGTTTTGGGTAGCAAGAGTTTTACTGACACTATGAGCTCATGCTTGTCAACAAAATCTTGATGTGTTTGCCTCAGCAGGAAAACAGACAGAAAATATGTAAAATATGATGGTAAAAATCCTTCCCTCAACAAAAAGAAAAAGAAATAGTATCTGCAAAGTGAACAAATTCAGTTTTCCATGCATAGTGCATTTAGGATGCCTTGACAGGTTTCTGAACCACTTCTAACTCCTAACAGAATTTCAAGTCCAATATAAATCTGCAGTAACTCCAACGATCTAAATCAATTCTATTTTACTTATAATTTTAACACATACCAGCAATCAAGAGGTGCATGTACTATTAACAGGTTATAACACATTATTAGTATTAGGTTTTGAGATAGCTTTCTTTGAAATATTTTTTTAAATAACTGAAACTTTTAGAAATAACACGATGCAAAGCATATGGTGCACCAGCTGAGTAACACTGCAACATTAGATATACAGATGCATTACTGCAATTACCAACCGTTATTCAGCCTCGAATTTCAAACAGTTACTAAGTTCTAAATTTCTGATTTTGTCTCATTAGACAACTGCAATCCAAGCATATTGCAACCAATGCTACAAAAAATTACAACAGATTTTCATTAAGTCTGATTTTCATTTAGTCTGAGTAAAATAGGACTTATTTAGAAGCAGGATGTGTCTGATAGCTGTACTGAATGCCATCATCTAAATGAATAGAAAAAGTGTTTTTCCTACCTTATAATCATCTTCATAGTCATTATATCCACAAGTACTTAAGATGTCAGGAAAAATATCCGACCATCCATTAGCTGTACAATTTTTGCTAATATTTCCTGTAAGGCAAAATCAGACAGTTTAAATCGGAAAGATTCATAACCCTCCTCATCGATAACTCTTTAGACAACCTAACTTTATCATTAGTTAGTCAGAACCCAACTCTTTTTCCTGTATTTCCTAGGACTCCTCTTAAAGCAACTCAGCCATTTCCTTTCATTTGCTCTTCATTCATATTATTTTGGCTTTTACTCTTGCTTGGAGTTGCTTTTGCACTGCAGCAAAGCAAAAGTAGACCTGAGCTGTGATGGCAGACTTCTTCAGCATAACAACCATTTCTGTTACATCTGCAAAAGCTTAAGCTGCTTCGATGTTTTATTTAAAATACTCAGAAGGGAGTCTTTCAGTTCACTCCGTGAAGGGGCTAATTTCTAGACAAAGTAATTTGAAAGAAAAGTAATTTCAGTGAGAGTTGTTCTAACCTCTTATTTAAGCTTTCTGAGAAGGCAATACCAAAAGATCCACTAAAGAGTTATAAAAGTTCTTAGACATTAAGGTGATGACTTATTGCTACAGCAAATGTTGGTAAGTTTGGTAATGAAGTTTAAAGGCCGAATTATGTCATAGGTTGAAGAACAAGGGATAAAACTCTATGCTGAATCTCACTCTTTGAACCAATACTGAAACAATGTAGTCCAAGGAACATACAGGACCTGTGGAAGTATGGCTGGAAAGGAATTTTGAACATCTATTAATTTCAGAAAGTTTTCTGTTTGGAACTGAGAGAAGTTGACCCTTTCCACAGACAAAGACACACAGATGAAATGGGGGAAACCCATGATTCTACTTCTTAATCTAATTGAAATGAATTAATGTTCATGCAATATGGAACAGCTTCAGCAGGGGAAAACAGAAAAGGCTGATGTCAGACTAAAGAATAGTCATCAAATTTATTATAACTTAGTCTTGCAATGTTAATTCACAGCCAACTGTCCCTCACATTTCTTAAAGCAATTTGTACATCCATGATACTTGAAATCTGTAATAGTACACTGCTTTGGTTTGTAGTTTACCACTGGTCTTTAACTGACTTAAAGATGCCTGGTTTTCACCACAGAAAAATCAGTTTATGTGTCATAGATCAGTGTTGGTCAAGAATAATCAAACTTGTTTATATACACTCCAAACTAAAGCTTTTGTGATTTTTATTTTGTTGACTGGTTACTGGAATTTCTTCTTTGTATAAAGTCTTCAGTGGAAAGTTGTAAATATCCTACAAATGGTTTACCAGCCAACAACCAAATCTTTCCAGCTAATAAAAAGGTCTTGACCTAAACCCACAGTCTCCTCAAAGAATGGGACCATTTTTGCCGTTTGGCATAGAGATGACATTTTTGAAAGAAAATGTAACCTATTTATACACTGTGAAGAGCCTTCTCTTAAAAGTACATCAAGATTCTCTAACCAGGCAGAGCAGAGGAATGTGTTAACAGAACCACAAATTACGTCAGAGCCAGTTTTGCAAGGAAAAGACTTGATGTACTCAAGATGCTGAAGTATTTTCTACTTCAAATACTGTAATACCTTCTAACCTAAAGACAGTAGGGCACTGTTCTATGGAAGGCAATGCTTATTTCTACATCATCTTTTCATGCAATTAAATATTTCAGATGACAACGAGATTTAAAACTTATAACTTGACACATACATTTGAATAAAAACTTCACAGAGTAGCTTTCTGAGACTCATAAACTTACATCGTCATGTACAATATAGGAAAAACATTATCGGATAATACGAATGCTTTTACAGTAAAAATCATATTAATTAAAAGTTACTAATATTCAATGTAGAATTAATCATGTGGTATGCTTAAACTATAACCAAGACCACCCCAGAGGAAACTTAGAGCCAGGTCTCCAAAAGTTGTAAAGATGAGAAGACAACTACTTTTTTTAAAGTCACAATTTAAATTGAGAAATCTTTTAAGGAATTGATGGTATTTAAAAGCCTACTTGTGATTTGGAATATTTGCAGAAAAATAAGGTAGTCTAGATCATCTTGTAGTAGAATTTTAACTCCTCTTAAACACTAAGAAACTAAAACATCTCACAAATCTGTCTAAATAAAAATAGCTAAATTTCTTGTTTAAAGATATTTTTATGATTTTCTGCTATAAGAATGAACTTAATTTAGAATGTGCTGTGTATGAATTAAATAAATTACATATTCCTGAGCATAAACAACATATAAAGGTGCTAAGCTGCTTAGTTGGATCTTAACTGAATCAACCATGCAAGATGTTTGTTGCCTTCCTTCTCTGAAATTATAGAAAGACGAGAATTAAAAACCACTCTTAATTTAACAGGTACCTCTAAAAATCAACCCTGTTAGTTCCACAAGCAGGAAGTAAACAAGTAGCTATGAATAAAAGGTGGATCTGGGAAAATTATAGCAAACTATTAAAAGAAAGTAACCTTTCAGTCTTGCTGACACCGTGCTGAAGTGAGAGAGAGTTGTAATGCACTGTGAAGGTTTCAGACTTAAATATTTCTTGCAGTTGTATTATAGTAAAATTCAAAGTCATTGTAATATAAGTAACAGTTGTGAAATAAACTCCAGAGAGAGTGTGCATGCTCTAGCTTTTGGCAAATGGACAGATGCAGCGTGATTTAATTCAGATTTTGAATTTTTGATATTTATTAGTTTGCCTTGTCTCATGACAACACTTTATTATCTTCGTTTGAGTTACTTGAAAACTTTTATAGATTTCACAATATTTAGTGAAGATTACACATACTTTCCCCTTTATAAACTGTTTAGACTACCCCATGATAAACTAATCAAGATTCACCAGTTCCAGAAATGAAAACCTTTGCTCATCTGTAGATTGTTTTAGTTATCTATTTTCTACTGGAACAAGATTTAATCAACAGTTTTGAGTCTAAAGGTATTTTAGTCATAACCCAAGGAAGCCTCTAAGTTAAAAGTAATATCCTTAAAGCTCTCCACAGAGACACCACCACCTCCCCCTCCAAAAAAGGAATTAAATAACTGTGATAAGTTTTACATCTTTCATCAGTTCTTCATGACAACAGTTTCCCACTTGAGCAATGGGGATAAGATTTTTCCTGCTGTATTTTGAGATACATGTGAAATACTCTGTGTGCATCACCTATCTTCAAAACCCCACTTACATGCCACAGTGAAAAATATGATGTATTGACAAGATGGTGCAGAAGACGGTAGACTTAAAACAGTTAATTGTTTCAGCAATCTGCGACACTGATGAGCTCTTTTCAAGTTCCATTAAAAAGCAGAATAAAAGGTTTCATGATAACTACCTTAAATTGCAGTAGCAGTAATTTATAGGTATTATCTGTTAATGTAGGCTCTTTATTCTCATGACGGCAAGGCAGAGCTCCCCTCCTGAGCACAGAAGGAACAACCTACATGTGACCTGCTGTTAGGGATGTCAGGCAGACTCAGCTGCCTTAATAATTAACAAAATAGGTCAAAAAAGGGCAAGCAATGTCTGCAGCCTTGGTGAGTGTCACTGTATTAGAATACATATTTAGTATCTGACTCAAAGAACACCAAACAGATCACAAAGATGATAATTTGGTCTTTTCATGGTGTATCCTGAACAGCTCTGACAAGAATTTTAACTCTTTAAATAGAAAATAAAAACTCCAATATACCATTTTAGCACATTATGATACGAAATACCAGAGAGAAGCCAGTAAAAATACATCTTAATATAAAATACCTGGTTTGCCAGAAAAAAGGCTGAATACTTTTGGACAAGGGACAGTGACAGTCTCTCCAATCTTCGCAGGACGCCAACAGGTGATGTTATCCCAAACTCCAACACATCCTGAAACAAAACCAGCATTAACACACTTGAAAGCTCAGTCTGGTCTGAATCACCCTACTGTATTTACCTTATAAAGACCTGGTGAAAGCTTTGGATGAGGGCTTAAAAAAATACTAGACTCTTTCAAGAAAGCTGCAAAGATGGTGTTGTCTATGAAAACATTAAGGGAATCATAGGAGTCTGCTGATGAATCAGCTTATTTGTAGTTCAGTTAACACATTGTTTGCAAAATGTCACATTAAAATTGTGCCATTGTGATGTGAGGATGCTAAGAAAAAGTAAGAAATGTTAAAAAATAACCCCTGAGCATTGATGTGGATTACTAACAACTGCAAAATTTTGAGAATCTCCTAATCACAGTTTAAATGGAGTTTTCTATCAAGCAGATACCACACCACAAAGAAATATTTAAGTCGTTCATTGGACTCAGCATCACATACAATAGGAATGGATCATGACTGGAAAATGTCTGGAGCAATAGGCATGGACTTATCAAATAATCTCTCAAACTAAATAACCAACATTTGAACAAAGAATGCTTCTATANATTTCATAGCCATGTTTTATAGTGGCAGTAAGGACTTTTTACAAATAGATAGCAACTTGCTACATAACAAGTAAAAAGTAACTTGCTGCACCTTTGCTCATGCTGATATCTATATCAATATGGCCTAAAGGCAGTATCTTATTAATGAGTGTAAATCTTCTGATAGCTGCTATAGGCACTTGGCTCAACCATGCCCTGTATAAAGGTCTCTATTTATAATGCATGTCTTCTAAGCTAAGCAAAAAGTTATAAGAGTTTCTCAGTATAAGCCTTACAAGGACAAAGACGTAAGGAAATGTTACTCATATTATCTCAGTTCAAATTATTTAAAAGAAAAAGTATGAAATTCTGGGCATTTGTGTTTTAAGATAAGGCAATTGACAATTTAAACTTGTAATTAATGCTAAAGAGAAAAACCAAACTATTATCCTACTGGTATTATCTCCTCGTGATTATTAGAAGTGTAAGGGACAGTTTGTTCCTTTCAGCAGAGAACATAAAACTTGGATTAGGAACTGCTCACAGCCATACTATTTTTCAGAATATTTCTAGTATTAGCAATTCACTATTAATGTATTCTGTGCTAGTGAGGTCATGCCCAAAATCGAGCCACACGAGTTAAATGAAGCTGGAAAAGGAATATTTAGAAGTTCTATATTTGTATTAAAACGTAATAGTGTAATTAAACTTGGACAGTTTGTGTTGACTTAAAATATGCAGCATCCTGCTCTCAAAGTTTAAGTTACTTTCAAAGTGCATGTAAACTCCGGAACCAAAGAATGTGTTACAGGAGCAACAGCTGGAGTTGACCCAGGGGTATGTCCTAGCTGCAGCACAAAGAAAAGCAGTGGCACTGCATTCTCATGGGCCTTGCTTTCCTTTGGAAACATCCATCCAAGTGTGATAGCTGGGAGGAAGCCTCTGTGTGGTACCAAGAACCAGGTTTGGAAATGATAAATGAAAACGAGAGGAGAATTATGGGGGAAATTCTGCATTTAATCACCAATTCCATAGAGTCCTCTTTATGAAGTTTCCCAAGGAAGTGTCTCCAGAGGAATCACTTGCTTATGGGCATTGGTTCTTTCTTCACTCCTCTTAGGAATTGACAGTTCTAAATGCAGCATCTGTTCTATATTCAGAAAGATGATGCCAAAAATAAGGGATGACTGAAGGGAACACTTCACAAAGTTTCTCTCTCTGTGTAGATAATGTAATGCCTTATCCTCCACTGCCCTGCATGCTGCATCAGCCTCTTTTGGCATTATTAACAGCATCCCTGAGATATCTCTGATGTTGACTTGGCCATCTGTATATACATCTGAGCACGTCACCTTCATAGCCTTTGAAGTCAATGCTACTTCAACATGTTTAGGTGCTTCCTGAGTCGCAGTTCTGGGTCAAAATCAAGTCCAAATCTCTATGATGCAGCACTTGGGCTTATGCAAAGTAAAAGAATATTTACCTCAGCCAATTCAGGTCATGCTTCCTCCCCAGTTGATTCTAAGCCAGAAACAACATCAACAACACCACATGCAAGTGATCAGAAAGACAAAGAAACTATTTTCTTCATCTGCCAGCACTCAGAACTACAGTGACAAAATGAAACTCTTTTGGCTTTGATTGATGGACTGCCTGAGCCAGTATAAACAAGCCCTGGAGTACATAAGAATAATTATCATCTTGTGAGACTTCAGACCTTTTTATTTCATCCCCATTTCCACTAACAGTGAGAGCTGAGATGAGTCATGAAAGTGTTCATGCACACCCATGGAAGCTGATGACTTTCACAAATTTTCCCTTTTGTTTATTACACTCTTTGTAAAATGGTGGGTTTGTTACAGCCATCTGCAAACAGCTCAGAGGCCTTTATAAACTTTTGCTATGCTGCTGTACGGACAGGGCTAAGGTTTTGCTAAACAGGCAGCTGAACAACACAGACTTCAGAGCTCTATTGCTACTTTTTCCACAAAAACCACTTAAAACTCTTATTCAAGCCTCAATTAAACGGAATATTATATAGAAAAACTGAGGTTCAAGTCCTATTTCTACCAAAATTAATCAACATAATTTGTATTACATCTCAGAGTTAACTTGCTGGCAGGAATTCTATACAAGTTTTTGATGTTCAAAACATCACAAGTCACTAATGATTTCTGGGGAATGTGGTTTTCTCCTCTATTTTTCCTCAGTATTTTAGGACTTTGCAGGCATCTATGGCACAAGAGAGAATGATATTTTTTCAGACTCCTTAAATCAAATGGATGAAATACCAGAGATGTATTTCCTACATCTAGGCTACATTCAAATGCACCAAAAATCATGAGAGTGGAACTGGAGTGGCTGTCATCAGAATTCCAAGAATATTAAGCCAAATTTATGTATATTTAGAGGCTAATTTATTATGGTGCAGGACAGCTGAGAAAACTGCTAAATGTCCTGGAGACATTTATAGTCACTGAATGAGTACAGTGGGCATCTGAAAACTGGTCTAGTCTGAATGCTGAAATGGTGTTACTGGTGTACTGCTACAAGTACAACTGTTAAGCAATAATGCACCTTTCTGGGCTTTCAAATCACACCTTTCCCCACTGCCCCCTTCCTCCAATTACTACAGGTTTTTCACAATATTGCACTCATAACTTCTTCTTCTCTAAGGAAGACATACCCTTATGCAGAGGTGGGATACAATTAACGAGTCCGTTCTTACTACACTTGCATCAATTCGTCTCTTCCATCCCAACACATCTCTTTCGTACAGCACAAGCTTAATTCTGCACAATTACAACTAGCAACTAATTTCCTACTGACTTTAGGAATGAAAGACGTGGCACAACTGGAGATCTTGGTGAGTTTCATAGGTCTTCAAACAGATACTGCTCTTCACCCACCACAGCATCCCTTTACAACAATGACATATGCAATGTCATACGTCACAGAGTGACAGAGAATGATTCGCTTCATCCTAAAACACACGAAATTACGCCAGAGTAATTGCTCCCAACAATTCCCTGCTCCTTTACAGTGACAACAAAGCAGTCTATGGTGCTTTAAATACCACAGTGTTGGGAAATGAAGGTGTGGTAAACGCTACTCTAAATGTTTCTCTTTCTGTACATAGAATATTTAACTTGATCAGACTTGAGTTTCCCCTCTCTACTGACTGTCTATGACTCTGTCCAGCCATTAATTCATTCAGTGTCAGGATTTCTGAACTGTCTTTCATCAGTGCTGCACTCATAGTAAACTCTTATTCTCTGGAAATTTCACCCATCTCTCACATATACAGGCCTGTTTCCTAGTGTCTCTGAAGAATATTAATCAAGATACAAAATAGTCATATTTTTAGCTTTAAAATAAGGTTTTAAGTTTTCATTCTGGTAACAATTTCACCAGTCAAAAGATACTTTCTATAGAAAGTAGTTCACTTCTTAAGGAAAACTTAAATTACCCAAAGCTTTATTTCATATAATGTCCGCAATTTTATTTGTAATATTTTTAAAATATTCTAAGTGCCCAGAAGTACTTTAATGTACATCTTTATTCTTCTATGTTCATTAATAGGTTTAGTCTCTGTATCTGTGCCCTGCTTCAATAAATTCTCAAGCATTGAGTGTTTTTGTCCTTTCACTTTGATATGTACACATATGAACCAGTCCAATTTGATCGGTGTTAGCTCCTCAACTTTTTTTGCACGTCTACTATTATATTCTTTATCTTTTTCTTTAACTATTGTGCTGGTTTTGGCTGGGATTGAGTTAATGCTCTTCACAGTTGCTAGTGTGGGGCTGTGTTTTGGATTTGTGCTGAGCACAGGGTTGGTAATATAGAGATGTTTTTCTTGTTGCTGAGGACGGCTCACACAGAGCCAAGGCCCTTCCTGATTTTCATACTGGCCCACTGCTGAAGAGGCTGGGGGTGCCTGGGAGAAGACACAGCCAGGACAGGTGACCCCAACCGACCAAAGGGATATTCCAGACCATATGGCATCATGCTCAGCGTATGAAGTGGGGGGAAGAAGGAGAAAGGGGGGATGTTTGGAGTGATGGTGTTTGTCTTCCCCAGTCACCGTTACGTGGGATGGGGCCCAGCTCTCCTGGGGATGGCTGAACACCTGCCTGCCCATGGAAACAGTGAATTAATTCCTTGTTTTGCTTTGCTTGTGTGCCCAGCTTTTGCTTTACCTGTTAAACTGTCTTTATCTCAACCCATGGGTTTTCCAGCTTTTACTCTCCTGATTTTCTCCCCGATTCTGCTGGCGGGGGAGCGAATGAGTAGCTGCTTGGGGCTTGGTTGTTCACTGGGGTTAAGCCAAGGCAACTGCTAACAAAGCTAGCAAAGGCAAAAAGAAAAAACGTTCTTCATCTCTCTTTCTGTGGTGTCTAGACGAACACTCCTGCACGCTGTATAGAACAATCCCTTTTCAATCTCTTCATTTGCATCATTTATTTCTCTGATGTGTCATTCACAGAACATCCAAGGAAACAACAAAACTTCCCAGAAAAACCTTTGCTCAATGACTCACTCAAAAGTCTCTCTTCTACTGATCATCTCTCCTGTTCCTTCAGATGATACTGCAGATGCTATTGTTAGCTAGTTTCAATGAGATCACTTACTTTATTTGAATGTTTCGTATTTTATCATGCATTTGCAGATACTTCATAATGAAAGGAAACACAACAGACTATAAACTACATTTTGTTTCTCATTTTCTTCAGCTTACATAAGTACTGCCACCACATTCATCATCCTGCTTTTTGAGATACAGTCTTCAAGCAAGAAGTTTGCTTACCTATATGTGCTGCTTCATCTATAAAAACATGAAACACTGGTGCCTGTGCTGGAAAAATTCGTTTATAGAAACATTTCATAAATACATAACCACTAGGTGGCACTTGGTATTTGGATTTAAAAATTGTCACTTCCAAGAGAGGTTTAGCATTTTTTAAAACCGTCTAGGCTTGCATGAAACGTGAAACAACAACAGAGTGCTTTGAAAATGAGTCAGAAGGTAGACAGCTAGCCCAGGGTTTATTTTTCAAACAGGGAAACGTTTTGATTTTTGCACTTAACTTGACAGAGCAGGAGCCATCTCACCTCTTATGGGCAATGGCTTCTAGACCGCAGGTCTGTGTGCCACAGTACGGCACTTAGGTCACACGGGAATTACAAACGTATATGGACTGACATTCTTTCTGCATTTTCACACAAGTGATAAAAAAGAGAGGAAAGGAGGTGGAGACAAAGAGCAAGCTAGCAAACTGGGAGCAAAGCAGAAGAACTGCTAAGAGAAGCAACAGGTACGAGACAGCCGCAAAAGAAGCTGTTGCTCCACACCACCTCACTGAGGTTATTTGCCATCTGCTTTTGTCAGGGCACTGAAAGCACGAACTGTAATGGCCCTGCCCAGGGCAGGACCTTCAGCCACGCTGGGGCCGCACCTGCCTTCATCTTCCTCAGAGCAGTGCCTGTGCCTGCCTCTTCCTCGCCCTGCCCAGCCATTCCAGAGCTCTGCCCTGGTTCCCTATGCCAGACCAGATCCTGACCTGCAGGCTGATGTCCACAGCTGTCCCCGTCCCAGGGAGGTGACAGAGGCCCAGGGCTGGGGCTGCCCTGGATGGGGTGGGATGGACCCTGCCATCCCTGCCAGGCTCTGCCTGCCCAAAGCCCCTCTGCGTGGAGCTGCCCACCTCCAGTCGTGTGAAAATGAAACCACTGGTTACAAAGTGGGGAAAAAGCAGCTCCAATTATTCAATGTAAAAATTTTTAATTACCAGTCAACAAACCCTACTCATAGACAGCATCCTAAGTTTTGGAAGTCTACAGCATACATCAGATTTAACTAGTTAAACAGAATTGTGAAAGCAATAGAGATTATCTCGTATCCACCTAAAATGTTTGCAGATCACAGGTTTTTCAAAAGTCAGTTCTACTACCAGGAATGGCAAAAATACTGTTTCTGAGATTTCTAAGAGGTTTCTGAGATTTCTAAGGGATTTCTGGATTTTCAGTAAATGAAATACTTCAGAAGAAATGTCTTATTTCCCTTTTGAAGAACAGTTTCCCTTTAGAGAGTCAAGAATGTATTGGCCAGTTTTACATTTAATGTAATTTACATATTTTTAGGGTTCTGTAGGGAAATACGGAAGTTGCCAGCTAAAAACTTTGGGGAAAAAACCCTCTCAAAAAAGAAAAATATTTTCATCCAAATTTTCCAAGTAAATCCTGCTTTCTAATTACTCCAAATATCCTATGGCGACAAGAACCTTTATTTTTGTATGACTGGACAGCATGCTAATCTTACCATAAGAACATTATTTTCTATTCTTATGCAAATATATTAATGTATGTATAGTCAAAACTGTAAGAGGTACCTTCATCTTTATGTTGCCCCAATTCTGACATGCTGTACATTCTTCAAAAAATGCCATTAAATATCAATCTCCTCTTCGTACAAACCCCACCATAAAATACTAAAAGTCTCTATAAACTACTAGGACTGTATTTCTACTAGCATGTATTATGTCTAACCCATGTGCTATTTGTTGTACTAGCTGGAGCTTTTTCAGTGTTTTGGTATTCAAGTTTTCTTCCTTGTGTTATTTGAATTTTGGATGTCATGGAGAACAGACTGCCATGGCCACAGCTGTCTTCATCGGGACTCAAGTGCAAAACTATGCTGGGCAATATTTCTTTCAGAATCTTCCGGAAAACACAATAACTTTACTCATGCCTCTGCATTTTCCTCCTTCAGGGCTACAAATGCCATCTATTACTGTCTACTGCTGAATTTCTATTTATGTTTTGGGTAGAGCAGAAATATCAGGTCTTCAAAATCATTGTGGACACCTGGTGCATCTCTTCTTTCCAAAAGAGTTTGTTATTGCCACTCTTAGTAAACTTTATCATGTGAGATTTTTGAATGAGGCTGATCAGGACATTTTCTCAGTCCTCACGATTTTATTTCCTGTTAGTTATTTTTCAGCAGGAAACTCCTTTCATTCAAGGCTCTTTCTCACCTTTCTCACTCAGCCTCCTCAAAAGACAAACTAGCTCTGCCTCTCCTCTGCCCTCAAATAATTAACAGCTTCCACATAGCCCAGACATTGTCAATACCATAAGGATGATCAGTTTTATGTGGTGTCAGTAATGATGACACTTCAGTTAGTGAAAGCCAAAACAGACAAATATTCCAAAGCAGCCCCTTCGGCTCCCTTCATAATAAAACCATGTGAACCAAAAAGTAGCAACATGTCTGTGCTACAGCTGGAAAAGCAGCAGCATGGAGATTCAAGAAGGCTAAAGCTGTTCTTCCAAGAGTTACTGGTGCTGCATGAAAGTTCCATGATCCCACCATCTCATTTAAGTCTATTTTGAATGCTACCTGAGATGACTGTAAGCAACGCCACAGTCTGAACTACTGACTCATTTCACAGAGAAAATAGCTTCAAAACCAAACAAAACCTCATGCAAGGCCTTGATGAGACAGGGAAGATTAAGAAAGGGGGAACCTTGAGATTCCTTTTCGTATAACAAAAGAAAGGCCTCATCTGGCTTTGTGTCAGTCTTCTATTTACTAGTGTGGAGGGTAGAGTGATCATCAGGTTGACTGAGTTACACACAGAGGTGTGGGAGTGTGGGTGTAAACGCAAAATAGGCACCTCTCTTACTGGACAAACAACCCTAACAGCTAAGTCAGTCAGATCAGTGAACTTCTGGACAACTTGCCACACGTCCAGCATTTGAATATTCATCCCACTTTTCTGGAGGGCTCTGTTTCGTCCACAAGATCATGAGCTCAGTGCTGCAACCACTGAGTGAAATTCTATTGACAGTGCAATTCAAGAGATTGCATTAAATAGCAACATTGGTCCCTCTTGCTTTAAACTTATGAATAACTAAGAGCATCATTTTGGTAGTCTTTGGTAGATCTTTAGTCTCTTTCAATTTCCCATTACTAGCTGCATTATGAAGCTTCTCTTTGAGAGGTTTATGAAATTCTTTCCAAAGCCATTTTTCTTTTTGTCTACATCCCTTCCTCAAAGTTAAGATGCCATATCTAAAATTAAAAATGTTGTCTGACATATGGGTCTCGCAAAACCACATTTTGGAAAGCAAGATCTGAAAAGACACATTTAACTGTGCAGCCACTCAGTCCAAGATGAATCAAAAACCCCCTAGACTTGATTTTTTCATAATGAAATCTTTTTAGAACCTTTTATTGTAGAACCCTGTTAAAAACTCTACTGACTGAGTTTTAACATGTTTTGACCATAAGATTTCATTTTTCATTCAAATGTTAAGAGAAATGAGCCAGTTACTTTATAAGAAAAAATTCTAAATACCGAATAAAGGCAGAAAATTGCAGCAGGACAAATTTTACGTGTTTTCAATTGCTTTTCTTGGGAGCTTTCTATTTTTTTGTAAGAATACAAGCCATGGGTAGCAGACAAAAAACAAATTAGTTTTTTTCCATATAGACCTCAAAATCTGTAGCTATTACGGGCTATTTATAATGCAATTCATCTGCCCTTCAAAAACAAAGTGTGCAAAAAAAATATCCTCTCCTAGGCTCCCAGCTAAGGTGGATCCATACCTCAGGGGCCAAATTATAGGAGGAAAGAAGAAAACAAATGTGGATAGAAGCTAATGCAGTCTTCATAAAATAAACAACTGGATGTGCTAAAGAGCACTATGGAGAGGAAAGCACTGCCACAGGTCTTTGGAGAGTGACTTCTTCCCTAAATGGACTTGAATGCTGTCCACTAATGGAAAAGTATGTGCTAATGCCTGAAAATCCCCCAAAGGGTGCAACGCAAGAGGTTCGGGTGTCTCACAGTTTGACACTGGCAAATGAGCAGAATTTAGACCAGCTGGGGCCTGTGGTTTTAGTATATCCTTAGCATTGTCCAAAGGATACTTACACAGTCTTTATACAGTGTTTCCTTGCAAAACACGCTACTGCTTTACTAAGCCATGAAGGAAGCAAGTCCTTCACAGTCAGTGATTTTAGGTGCACTGCAAAAATTACTCAGTGAAATTCTTCAGCCCATGTCTTGAGGCAGCTCAGGTGTAAGATCATTTTATCATGTCAAAGAAACTCCAAACTGAATTGCCTTTAAATATTTCCTTTATGTCTCCCCAACTGGGAGCTGAGAAGATTAGATAAGGTATTCAATACAAAATTGCCATCTAGTTTACAGAAGAAACTACTTGTCCCATACAATTCAGATCCTCCAAAATTCAGTAGCTGTGCATGCCAGCTAAATTCTGGAGCATGTGACATAGAGGTGTGAAGGTTTCCCAAGTGCTCAATAAATTACTGAAAATATTCCCACTGATTTTGATAATAGAGGTCCAAGCCTTCAGTGGAAAATCTCAGGGAACCTTTATTTCCAAATTCAAGATAGTACCTTCACAAAATTTCATAACAGCTTTTGTAAGTTAGGTTGCACATACTAACACTAGAAAAGCATGACAAGGGCTGTAAAAGCATCTTTCCTATTCAGGAGAGAGTGGAATAGCATTTGTGAATTTATTGTAAAGAGTTATGTTTCAAATGTACTACAAGTTACATGTGGAGCTGGGACTTGGACTAGTTCCAGCTTGCCAATTTTCATTAGTACTTCCTCTTTATCAGCAGTCAGAGTATTACTTTTCAAAACAGTCCTTACTTCTTCATATGATTACAGAGAGTTTACTAGATAAATAAGGACACACAGAGAATGTCTAATTTTGTAAATGCAAATATATATATATTTAACATAGGCTATTCTGTAAAGGTTCTTGGTAAGGGTATCTACAACATGAAGCATAGAATAAACTCTTCTGTAACATTAAACATACAGTTTTTAAGGTTCATTACCCCACGGGCTTTATTCCAGTCTCCCACAAAATGGAATATTCCTTTAGTTTCAAGACAGGCATTCAATAAAATGTATAAATCCTTCCACTGCTGTTTTGTCACTATCTGCAGGGTTGAATCAACACCATCAGACATGCTGTGTCCTTCCAAGACATGAGTTCTTTCACAGCAGTTTGCCTTCAGGAAGCACCCCTCTTCCAGTGGAAAGAGGCTGGGAAGAAAGTACTGACAGCAAAGCTTCCTTCTTCCCGTAGGGAACCCAAAATAAAACCGGTGTGCATCACAAACATACCCCTGGAGCAGTCCAGCATCTGGATCACTAAAGTGTATCTTGAGGAAAGCCTGACTTTCAAAGCCCTGTAACAGCTAACAGTGAATTTATTGGTTCATGATTTAATTCATTAAGCTGGGCTACTAATTATTTTTCCATCTGGCTTCGCACTAGTATTATTTATGTAACAGCCATCTCTCTTCACCGCTCATATATAAATAAAAACCCATAAATCTAGATTAATTATTCCAGTAAGATTTTGCATTTTTTAAATTACTGATCTGGATTAATAAAAAGAAGAAACTATAATAAAGTACAAACGGTTGATGATCCTTTGAATTATTTTATTTTATGGAAATTAATATTAGAATATGCGTTGAGAGAGTTACACATTTAAATTGAGGAGAGGTGGGAAAGGCATCATGAGTTGAGACTCATGTTTATGCTCAGAGGACACTGCAGATGGCAGGTCTCTGGGGTCCCATAATCATCTTCAGAGTGCATTCAAAACAGATTGAACCCAGAAAATCCAAATAAACTACGTATTGCCACTGTGAATTTATCTGTTGCCTTTGTATTCCACTTGCTGAACAAATGGCTTTACCAGCAGCTTCAACTTACAAGAAAAATGTCATTTTTCTATAAACTTTTATTCTAGTCACATGAAAATGTAGCAAGGAAATCTAAGAAAATCTAAAAACCCCAAATCACCCCCCCCCAAAAAAAACCCAATTAGCCTCCCCCGAATCCAAAAACCAAACCAAGGACCCCTACATCTACTATTCTTTCTTTCTTCCATTAAATTACATTATTGCTATATCACTATGTATATATTTATCTTTCTATGTAGAAAGAAAATAAAAACAAAAAGGTAAGAGGGAAGGTTTGTTTTTTGGATGCAGCACTACTGTCCAGTTTTCCCTTTGCACAGCTCCATGGTACTTTGGGTGTGAGTCCGATCTTCTGTCTGAAACTTTGTCCACCTGGGATCATTCCTGCCACTGGCACTTTACTTTCAACCACAGCTAGAGAGAGATGCTTGGATGCAAGGCGTTCAACTGTCCCTCGGATTTGTTCTTTCTGCTGGTCCTGCCATCCCCAGCCTGCAGCTCCTCTGCCAGTCAGAAAATACTACACCACCACCACAACACGTGAGAACGCATTTGCTCCCACCTGGTGTCCCAGCCAGTGCATTCCTAGCACCTGCACACCTCTCACCACGTGCTTGCTGCAGCTGCGCCTTCAATGCAAAATCACAGCAATTCCAAAAACTGCAAAATCCCAAGCACAGTTCAGACAACTACAGAAACTGCAATCGCAATAGTAAAGAAGGTAAAGGAGAAAATCTTCAATACTCCCGTTATCTCCACAGTACAGCTTTTCTTTTCTTACCTCTGTAGTCCACTGGCTTTGCATTCTTTAGGAGTTCCATGCACCTTGTTTCCTCCTTGTGGATCTCCAGCTGAAATCTGCATTCTGGATGGACACCATTCACCTGTGTCAAATTAACACACAGGTTATGCCTTGAAACAAGAATTGAAATGCTTTATGAAGAATGTAATTACCAATAACGAAAGCCAGAACTTCAAGTGGCACAGGTTTTGCCCAAGCATGTGCTAGGCATTTTTTAAGGCACACTCCATGACCATTTTAGCTTCTCACGCATTGACTTTTCAGAACAAAATGCTGAAATAATCTGCTAGAGCATCCACCGGCTTCCTCTTGCAGCATTCATTTAGCTTTCTAGTGGATTCCTCAATACTGTGTCATTAGACCTTTTTCTCTAGAAAAACTCTGACCTGAAACTGAAACAGGAGAGTAAACACATTCACTTTTTTTCCCTTTTGTAGTTAAGTTAGGGAGCTGAAAGTTTAATACAAATCACAGAACATGAAAATAGATCAAAATTCATTCTCTTCGACATGGTAAATTCTGCTTTTCTTCCCTTTTCCACCACGTATATTTTATCTCCTGAAGGTCCCAGAGCATGATTCTTTGATTCAAGCAAATGCTACACAGGAAGAAGCCCCCACTACTTAAAACTTAAAGCACTAATGCCTTTCCTGGTTCAAAGCCCTGCCCCCAGTTCTTTGGTTTTCAGGAAAGTTTATGTATGTTCATGGGAAGAGACAGGAACGCAACAGTATTGAGGAGAGAAACGAGTCCCTGGGAAGTTGTAGTGGGGTCAGTTGAATTCAGAGAGGCAGACAGAGCCTCTTAGAGAAACAGACGGAGCCCCCAGGAGAGTGGATGGGAGAAATTACTGTAGTAGGTGACAAATGGAAAAGTTGGAAATGTCAGAGGAGCTGATGGGACAGTTTGATTAGCTCAAATGAAATCCCATCTTAAATAAATAAAATGGGAATATGCAGTACTTCACTCACCCTCTCATTTGCAGTTACCAAGAAAAAGGTGGTCTCTCTCCAAGTTTCTGTCTTTTCTCTCACACTTTTTAGGAGACTTTTAATACTGGTAACGATCTCTGATGCATGACACAGGTATTTTTTAAAATTATAATATTTAATTAATTAAGCTGTGATCATGGACCCAGAACCTCAGACCCAGAGCTAGGACTGAGAATCTGGTGGTTCTGCAGTCTCCTTGTGGACAAGCCACTTGCACAGCTTTTAAAAATACAGCGTAAGAGTAATATAACAGTAGGAGCTGTTATGAAAACTCACAAAAATCTGTCTCTTCTCCAAATGGCTCATTTCACCATCTACAACATCAGTACCTTACCCCCTTTTCCCTGTCTTTTCTCTATGTTGAGTATGGAAGTGATATGTTTTCATTGCAGAATTTTTTTCCTTTTAAAGACACATATTCAACAAAAACTAGGATTTCTAGAACTTATAATTGGAAATCCAGCATTATACTGAAAAATCTACATTTTGTTATGTATTATCTTTTTTGCAGATCGCTGCCATGTAACATAAAAGTCCCATGTATACACAATGTTTTTAATAGCATTTTCCTTTCACAGTACATGTTTTGGCTATTTTTAATTTTCAGTTAGAAACATTCACTAACTGACAGTGGATTTCCTATTCATCAAGAAGTATTACAATTACTGGGTCTTGGAAAGGAAGGTTCCAGTAAACAGAAACGTTAACTAAATGAAGGATAAGCCAAAGTAGTTACTGCAATTAAGAAACCTGCAGAAAAACCAACTTCTCTTTCTTGTACTTCCAAAATACCAGTGATTATTAGCAAATGTTAATTTGAAAACACACATTTGTCAGTACCCAAAGGTAGCACATTACTTTTCACAGCTGGGCTGCATGCCAAAATGTATACCTTGCTTTAATACATCTGTTTCATTCAGATGCACTTCACAAAGCTAAAGAGATACAGCATTCCAGACTGCGTGGCTCTGACCACATCCTGAAACACATCAAGATTTTAAGGGCGCTCACCACTTTTTAGGGCTTGTGCTCATCCACCTTTCCCTCTGCTTAACCAACGGCAGGTTATGTTTTGTCACCAATGATTTCAGAACCGCGTGTGCTGCGCAGTGTGAAGGTGCACATGGAGCTGGAAACCCAGCTGAGGAGCCCCTCTGCATTTTAGGCGGCTGAACAGTTTCTAAGGCATCCAGACCAGCAGTTTGACAGATAAACATTTCCTCTGAAAAGCAGCTCACAGTCACCTTCAGCACAGATTCCCGACTTTTGGTGTCATATAGTAAAAAGAAAAATGGAAAAATTTAGAAGGCTTTTAAACATTTTTTTATATATCATGTTTCCACAAACATGTCACATGTAAGTGACTTCTACAAACTACTTAAGAAACGTCTGGCAGTATAAGGATGCTAAAAGCCCTAAAGAAGACTCCAATATTCTGAATGCTTTGTACATCGTTCCGGTCGCACCCATTACAGAGCAGGTCTTGACGCGCGGCTTTTCGCCCGGCGATGACGGCCAGTGGCCTCTGGACCGCTCCCGGGAAGCGCTCCGTGCAAACTCTTCGCAAACTAGCGGCGTGCGCCCGCTACAGGGAAAACTGCGGGGAACAAGCGACGGCTCCGCGGGGATGGGGACCGCGCCCGGGGGTGCGGGCAGGGAGCGCAGCGGGGCAGCGCCCGGGGGTCCCGGCGGGGGCTGCGGGGCCG